>JAHCZF010001688.1:0-13822 GCA_024174645.1 Lemna minuta
CTCTAGAATTCTAGCTACGGGTGGTTTTCAAAAGAAAGAAGAAATTGGAAATCAAGGATGTTCCTATTGACTTCTTGAGATCATTACTTTATAAATATACAAGGTTCCTATGATATAGTGGATAAGGTTTGGAAATTAAGGTTCCTATATCAAGGTAGAAGGTGATTGACTTGGTCCACTCAAGGGATTCTAATTATCTAATGATAAGGCTAATTTCTTTTGACCAAGTCAATCATTAGATCAGTGTAAAATAGAGGAAGGAGGGACAATAAATCCCTTAAGATCTACACTCTCTTTAATTATTTAGAGAGGCCTTCTTCATCCATTTTATAAATGGATAATTTTCAAACTCATGAGTGAATAAGGAGGAGGATAGGTTCACTTAGAACCCTTGTGTTCATGTTTCAAAATAATTCTCCATCAGAAACACGTTTAGTATTTTCTATTTTTGCGCAACGAAGAATTGAGAGGATATAATGAGATTGAGAGAGAAAACAACCGACTGGAGAATTAAGTAGTTCTATTCTGAGAAAAAAATGGGCTTGGCCTAAGTCTTTCATAGTTAATACCTTTGCCAATAGACAAACAATATCCTGAATTCGAGTGGAATCATGGCTAATAACTAATATATCATCAACATAAATAAGAAAAAAAATAAGGAGTGTTTCCATGATATTTAAAAATTAATGAAGGATCAGTTTTGGAATCTGAGAAACCAAGAGAGAGAAGAAAATTAGTGAGTTTAAGAAACCACTCCCTGGGGGCTTGCTTCAAACCATAGAGGGACCTTTGAAATTGACATACATGCTAAGGGAACCTGTTGCCTTGAAAGCCAAGTGGCTGATCCATATAGATAAGTTCTTTTAAATTATCGTGCAGAAAACAGTTTGATACATCAAGTTGTTTAATGTCCCAATTGTTACTTGTAGCAAGAGAGATGAGAATTCGAATAGTAGTAACTTTCACCACTAAACTAAAGGTAGCATCATAGTCAAAATCGTCTTCTTTTTTGTAGCCTTTGGCTACTAATCGTGCTTTATTACGATCAAGAGAACCATCAACTATGCATTTGAACTTATAGATCCATCGACAACTGATGACATTTATGGTGGATTTTCGTGGTACTAATATCTAGGTTTTATTTTGATGTAGGGCATGAAGCTCATCTATCATGGCCTAGAACCATTTGGGATGTGTGAGTGCTTGGTGTCAAGAAGTGGGCTCAATCGGATTAAGGAGTAAATTTTAGTAGCAGGAAGTTAGAGGATAGTTGGTGATGGGTATAGTAAGGGCATAAACGTCAGAGACGTTTTTTTATTTTGGAGGTGGAGAAGTAGAGGGTGAGTTAGGAGAGAGTGTAGAGATTTCGGTGGTGGAGGCTGCAGTGGGTGCGAGCAAGGTGTCAGTAGTTTCAGCAAGTGGGGATGAAGCAGTGGGTGATGAGGAAGACGTTGAGTCAGAAGGTAGAGGTGCACTTGGTCTTTGAAGTGAAGTGATAATAATAGGACCTTGTCCAAGAATACCCAGAGAATCATCACATGATGTTGTTTGAATGTTGATATAATCATGATATGGAGAAATATTTTCATAAAAGATAACATCACAAGAAATGAACATTTTATTTCTTAAGAGAGAGAAACATTGGTAGCCAAGATGCATTGGACTGTAGCCCAAAAAAATGCATTTTTTGGACCTAGAAGATAAGTTAGTTAGAGCATAAGATTGAAGATCAGGATAGCATAAACACCCAAATGTCTTTAAAAAACTGTAAGCATGTGTTTCTTTGAATAGTACTTTATAAGGTGATCTATATCCTAAGAGAGGAATGGACATTCTGTTAATTAGAAAAGTGGTTGTGCACACAACCTCATCCCAAAAGATCATAGGTAAAGATGTTGTATGTGAAAGAGTTCATGAAGTTTTAATAAGATGATGATGTTTTTTTTTAGCTATACCATTTTGTTCACGTGTGTATGGACATGATAATCTATGATGAATGTCATGTTGTTTGAGGTATTTTTTTAGGGCTTGAAATTCACCACCCCAATTAGATTGAAAAGAAAAAAGTTTAGTAGAAAATTATTTTTTCCGCTTTAACATGAAATTATGAGAAAATAGGCAAGACATCGGTTTTATTTTTTAAAGGAAAAAGCCACATATATTTAGAAAAGTCGTCAAAAAAAATAACATAATACCGATTTCCAAAAATCTGATGTAGAGGGGCTGGTCCCCACAAGTCAGAATGAACCAATTCCAAAGGTTTAGTGCTTTTCTTTAAAGATATATTCAAAGGTAATTTATAAGCTTTAGAGGAACAACATGCATCTCAGTAAGAGTGATAGATTTTATGAGTTAATGGAATTTTAAAATCTTTCAAAATTCTTTGAAAAACACATAAACCTTTATCTATTGTGACAAATTTTAGGTGAAACTTTTTCCCCAAAAAAAATAAGAAAAAGATTGCAAGTGACGCAGCCTTAGCGCAGGAACAATGAAGAACAATGGTTTGAATCCACAAAACTTGATCTTCAAGAAGGGTTAGGTTCTGAGTCCACAGAACTAACCTCTTCAACCCTTGAATCCACAAAGGGTGTACTTGAATCCACAAGCACAGAGCACTCTCTAACAGAGAGAACACTCAAGAGAAGAAAGCAAAGCTCTCAAAAGGGATAACTTCAAATTGTGAGTTCAAGTGTTACAATGGGGGCCCTTATATAGGCCTCAAAAAGTAAAGGGTCGTCCAAGTGACAAGACCCATGAAAAGACAACACAAAAGTCTTGAAAATACAACTCTGACAGCATGTATGTGTCAGAGACAGAAGTGACAACAGCAAAAGGGAATCTTCTAGGCCTTGTCAGGCCTCTCTAGAAAGATATTTGTAGTTTCCCATGCATGTCATAAATATTGGTGGTCCCTAGGAGATTTTCTGATAAAAGTGTCAGGCCCTAGGGATTCTCCCAAGGCCCAATAAGCTTTAAATGGGCCTCCAATAAGAACTTGCCCATAATAGAAGGAAATGGGCTCATGGGCTACATTGTGGCCTACATCAGCAAGAAATTCAAAAGATAAAGACCCTCCTGATGCTCCCCCTCGCATTAGGATTTGTCCCGTCTAGTTGTCCTTCACAAGGCAAAAAATGGGTGAAATTCCACAAATAAATTGTTATTAGTGATGAATTTATGAATGGATAATAGATTTTTAGTAATCTGTGGAACATGTATTATATATTATTTAGGAGAAGTCGTTTTGATTTTGAAAATAATTGTGAAGAGCCAATGGACGAGATGGAAAAACCATTACATACATAAGGCTGGTCTGGACCTGTGTAGACTGTTGACTGCTGAAGATTGGTGATGTCATTTCTAACATGATGAGTTGAACCGCTGTCTAGATACCAAGTGTTTTGTTGTCTAGTAGTATTCTTTGTATTGGTCAAATTTACTCGAGGTTGTTGACTTGATTGTCCTTGATTCTGAGTGTTGACAAATTCCTTGTAGTTGGGCTGTTGAAAATTTATGCTGAATTGTTCATAGCAGTTAATCACCCTATGTCCTTGCTCGAAACATAATTGACAATGTGGCGTCATTCTTTGACCTCTGCCCCTTCCACGACTATTTATTCCTCCCCTGTTCATGTTCTTTGTATCGTGTGGATGTGTATGAGTATAATTGGCAGTACGTGGAAATTTTGATGGTACTTGTTCAGTGAGTTGTCAAGATAAGTTCAGATCAAAATTGTTTAGATTGGATGCAACATCATCAAAGGTCAGATTCTCCAGAAGTTGACTAGTGATAGCATAGAAAGCATTGTATTGTGGTCCTAGTCATCTGAGAAGTGCTAAGAACATGTCATTTTCTATCATTGGGTTTCCCCATGTCTGAAGCTCATCTCCTATGGTTCATATGGCTTGAACATATTTTCAATTGATAGAGATCCATTTTTGAGATCATGAAGTTTTGTTTGGAGTTCCATCACCCTTGATCTTGACTTTGCTGAAAAATTTCTATTTATAGCCATCCATGCTTCTTCAGCCATTGACTTTGCAACTAATATAGGTAGACAACTTTTGGATAGAGATGATTTGATAATGGAGAGTAATATCTTATCATTCTTGAATGAGGTTTTATAAACTTGATTTGGACAAACTTTGTCATCTTTATCTGTATAACATAAAGGTGGTGGATCTTGATCCAGTAGGTCCATTAGATCATAGGCCACAAGAACAGGCAACAATTGTGTTTTCCACAACATAAAATTTTTCTTCGTCAATTGTAGAGGCAGAGTCAAATTTGCCAGATTGATGTTGGCAATCGCAATGGTTGCAATGCCTTGCGTGGTGGCGAGTGATAACATGCTACTTATGCATGTAATTACATAGATATTAATGCAAATTAAGGCATTAATAATCACAAATCTATGCATGTTATCATCTTTTAAGCATATTTCTATCATTTTGTGTAAATTTATGTTATGATCTAAAAGTACACTAATTATGGATTATTATAAATAATTACACATGATAATCTTTAATCTTAATTATATTTATGATCATAATCATGTTTTAAGAGTGAAAATATGAGAGAAAAGACATTTACTGACATTTATGTATTTATATGAATTTATTTTATATAATACATAAATGTATAAAATTAATATAAATTAATTCTCTTATTATTTTTATAATTTGAATTTTTATAATGATAGATTATTCAATTCTGAATCCAACAAAACAAATTTGAACTAATTTGGAGTTGTATTTTGAAAGTTATGATTTTTACAAATTTATAGAATTTTTCTGGAATTTTTCTGCATTTAATTTGATCTATTTTCGATTTTTAAATGATTTAAAATAATAATAAAATAAAAAAATATGTTTTTGCGCGCGGGCCCACTTGGACGCGACGTGGCACGCAAGAGCCACGTGGACACGCGCGCCTGCCTGCTTGGCATGGAAGACGCGTACACGCGTCATCTTATATATTATATTTTATATTAGTATAATGTTTAGGGGTCCCCCGTGTATAAGGGGACAAAGCATTAATTGGCCTTATCCTCTCCACCTTATATACTGAAAAATCTCTTCCATTTCTTCGGTGTGGGACTAAAGTCCCTTTGTTTAATTTGTTTTCAAGCGACGTGGAGCAATATGGATCGCCGGATGAAGATCGCGATGATCGCGTGGCGTTGATGCGATGGACAGTGATAACATGCAATCTTAACATGATAAAACATGATTATTAATGCAATTTAAGGCATAAAACATTACATTTATGTGCATGTTATCATACTTTCAGTGCATTTTTATCATTCTATGCATATTTATGTCATAATCTCAAAATACACTAAATTAGGGTTAATTATGATGATTTAAGGATAAATAATTTTATAACCCATCTTTATTTGAGATTATGAATGGTTTTTAAAGTTAAATAATAAGAGAAATCATTTTTATGAACATTCATTTAATTTTCTAAAGTTAAAATCTTTTAAAAATGAATGTATTTTTGAAATATAAATTAAATCTCTTGTTATTTAAATATTTTGAATTTTTAGAATGATAGATAATTAAATTTCAGATCCAATGAAAGAAATTTGGATTAATTTGGAGTTGTATTTTAAAAGATATGATTTTTACAATTTTAGGGATTTTTTCCGGATTTTTAAAACAATTTTTCTTATTTTATTTTCGATTTTAAATAATAAAAATAAATAAAAAATTTAAAAAAAAGGGGCGCGGGGCCCGCGTGGATGCGACGTGGCACGCAGGGCCACGTGGCAGCGCCACGCAGACTCCGCGCAGCGCCTACGTGGCGCGACATATATACATATTTTTTATTTACTTACTAAGTATATAAAATGTTCTTTGTCCTCCCCTATATGGAGAGGGTCATACCTATAGAAACCGGCTCGGCATTATATACCCGACAGTTTCATTTAACAAAGTCCGTGTGGGACTAAAAATTTGTCTCACTTACCTTGCAGTGGCGACGTGGCGCGACGACGGGGCGTTGGATCTCGCGGATGGGTGATCGACGAGCGCCGATCGCGTGAGCTGCGGACCACCAGATCAAATCAAAACCACGTGCGTTATAAACAAGTTATAACGGTCGGATTATATGCGACGTGGCAGCATCTCATGGCGCGATCGCGTGTACGCCGGGTGCACCGTAGATCATCGTGGACACGTGCGTTACTCAAAAGCATTATAACGGTCCCTGATTTAACCGGGCGCTTCTCATCTAGACCGTTGGATCGCGATCTAAAGGGACGAAATTTGAAGCGTTTTTATAACGCTTATCTCCGGATACATCGTGGCCGTCCATCACGATCCGACGGCCACTGACTTTAATCGAAACGGTCCATCGTGGACCGTTTCATCGTAACCGTCGATCAAAACGATCAGACGGTTACGCACAAATTTAGTATAAATAGAGTTGTTCTTCACCGTTCTATGTATTCGAGTGAGAATTCAATAAAATTGACTGTCTAGACACCTCTCTCACTCGTTTCTCTCGAGTTCTTCCTCCTCCTCTCTCAATTCCGCATCCATGCAGGGGTAGAAGTCGAGATTTGGTGGAAAATCGAGGGAGAAATCGACGCTTGAAGCTCGGCGTGACGATCTTGACGTTTTTCAATTTGACCAAATTCTAAAAGATATCTCGAAAATACCTAAATTCCCTGTGGCTTCGACCCGTATTTACCATTATACCCCTCAATTCTCTCTTAATTCCCCAAATTGGTAAGTTCGGTATTATTTTTGACACGAGACCGTGTGAAATCGACGACCTCGTGGTCTCATCTCGTCAGACACCTGGTCCATCCGATCACCAATCAAGCACGTGCGCAAAAGAGGGAGTAAGTGACGCAATCCAAGCCGTCCGATCATCAATAATAACGGTCCAGATTAATTCATCGAAATGATCTCCGATTTATACGTGATCGCACGATCAAGATCGGACGATCATCACAAGACGCCGATTCGATTAAAGGGACGCACGATTGCGATCGTCCATCGTGATGGATCTTCATCCAACGGCTGTGCTTCAAAATCGTTTTATTTAAATGTGTTCTTCGCGACGAGAAGAACCGTTCGTGATTATCCATCAAATTCTCTTTGTTTAATCCACCATTTTGCGTGCCGTTTGTTCGAGAGTGTTCTTGACTCGTTTCCGCTTCAATTCAATGCTTGAAATCAAACTTTGATCGAACGAGAAGGAAGAAATCACATCTTGAACTCTACTTTGATCTTCGCCAATTCGGAATGAAAAGCCTTGCATCCGGCGATTAATAGGATCATTTCGAAGGCTACTTTGGGTTAGGTTGTGTGATTTCATCTTAATCTTTCATCATTTAGTGTTAATTTTACTTTTAGCATCGTAGATTAGTTTAATTTTTCTCTAAACTTCAAACTTTGATTTCTCTTCGAATTCTTATCCAAATCACCTGATTTTTTATTCCGTGGATTCGAAATGGAGTTATCTTTCTTAATATACTAAAATGCCCAATTTCTAATCTCAATTCGTCGTCCGATTTGACCGAATTTCAAAGATATCTCTCAATTTTTCCTAATTCTCCGTGGATTCGACCCTTAATTACTATTATACTAATTAATTACTTTGATTAATCATAAATTGGTAAGATTAGGACTTTGTTTTGAAACTAAGTCATGTGCATTCAACCACCATACGATTTAGTCTCGTCATTGCCCCAAGACCGCTCCCACCGCGTAGTCCAAAGCATCGTACATGATCTCGAAGGGTAAGTCCCAATTAGGACTTTGTAGAATCGGTGCCTCGATTAGTGCTTGCTTCAGCATCGTGAATGCGCACTTCCCTTCTTCGTCGATGATGAAGTCCTTGTCTTTGCAAAGAAGGGTGGTGAGGGGCTTGGAGACTTTCGCAAAGTCTTGGATGAATATCTGATAGAAGCCGACTTGCCCGAGAAAGCTCCTTAGGTCTTTGACGGTACTTGGTAGAGGGAGGTCTTGGACGACCTCTATCTTGGCCTTGTCCACTTCTAAACCCTTGGCCGAGACGATATGCCCGAGCACTACTCCCTCTCGTACAATGAAGTAGGATTTCTCCCAGCTAAGCACCAATCGTTTCTTGACGCATACCTCCAGTATCTTCGTCAGGCGAGCAAGACAACTTTCGAAGTTGTTTCCAAAGATGGAGAATACGTCCATGTAGACTTCTAAGCTATCGCCAAGAAAGTCGGAGAAGATCGCCGTCATGCATCGTTGAAATGTTGCGGGGGCATTGCATAGTCCGAATGACATGCGTTTGAAGGTGAAGGTGCCAAAAGGACATGTGAATGTTGTCTTCTCTTGATCGTCGGGATGGATAGCGATCTGATTGTAGCCCGAATATCCGTCGAGAAAGTAGAAGTAGTTCGATCTTGCCAGTCGGTCCAGGATTTGGTCAATGAACGGTAGTGGGAAGTGGTCCTTCTTAGTTGCGGAGTTCAGCTTCCGGTAGTCGATGCAGACTCTCCACTTTGTTGGTAGGCACGTCTGAATTTCCCCGCCCTTCTCGTTCATCATGACTGTTACTCCGGCTTTCTTTGGAACAACGTGCACCAGACTCACCCATTGGCTATCGGATATGGGGTAGATGATTTCTACATTTAGCCATTTAAGAATTTCTTGTTTTACGGCCTCCCATACCCTTGGGTTGACTCGTCTCTGGGCTTCCCTAACGGGTCTTGGCTCATCCTCTAGGAAGATGCGATGAGTACATAGTGAAGGGTTTAGCCCTTTTAAGTCCGTCAGGGTCCATCCGATTGCTTCGTTATTTTTCCTTAGCACCTCCAGCAATTGTTCTTCTTGCTTCATGTCCAGCTTGGATGAAATAATTACCGGCTTTGCTTTCTCTTCGTTAAGGAAGGCGTACTTGAGTGTTGATGGGAGAGTTTTGAGCTCCAAAGTTGGCTCGTCCATAGGAAGCTCCTCATATCATGCTTCCTCGTCGATCATCATGAATTCCTCTACGCAGGCATCTATATCCTGGTCGTCGGCAAAGTCGATAGCGCCCAAGTCTTCAGAAGCTCGTGAAGGGTATTTCATTAATTTGTTGATGTCCACCTTCACGGTGTGCTCTCCCACCTTGAGAATTACTTCTCCTTTCCCCCAGTCGGTTACGACTTTGCGGTAGCTAGGAAGGGTCGTCCTAAGATGATTGGGGCTTGGCTCAACTCCTTAGTCATTTTCAAATCAACCACTAAGAAGTCTACCAGAAAATAGCAATCTTCTATCCTTACGATGACATCTTCTACTAGTCCATGGGGTTTTCTAATTGATCTATTGGCAAAGCATAGTTCTACTAGGAAGGGTTGTTGCTCCCTAACAGATCATTTTCGCGCGTCGTTAAAACACAAAGACGATGGTGAAACAAAATTTATAAAACCGAACTCACAAAGATAAGATATAAAAATCAAGTATTGTGTAACTATCGGGTCGATCCACAGAGAGCAAGGTTGACTTTAATCGTAGAGTTGACTTGGTCAAACTTAGATTTAAAAGGAGTTTTAAATAAGTAAAAATAAGAAGTAATGAGTGGAAATGATATAAATAAGCTAAATAAAAAGTTTTCAGAATTTAATTCTCGGGTTTGACAGAGAAAAGTCAAAGTCAAAGCATTGACTTTGACCAATAGTAGGTGTTCTATAAAATCAGAGAATCAAACAGAGTCAGAGGATTACAACAATTATATATTTGAAAACTAGAATGAAAATGAAATTTATTGATATATATTTCGTGATTTTTGGATAAGAAATGGATTTATTATGAATTATTGAAAATTAACTATCAGAAAATCCCCAAAATTAACACCTCAGAGGAAATCTTCAAATTGAATAATCAAATGAAATCAAAATCTTACAATTTCTATGTCAATAGAAAGCTAAGAACTGGAGGAATCTAAAGAGACCAAAATCATCGAATTTTGAGGTATAAATTGAAAGTAATTGACCCTGAAAGTCAACATTTGACTTCTGATGAAGGATGAACAGTCCTCGATCAAACGTCAAATAGAAGGGTCAAATGAACTCGGAATTCGATGAATTTTCTATGCACAGAAAGCTGATGAAAATAGGAATCCAAAGAAAGCAAAATCAAATGATTTAGAATTATAATCAGAGAGATATCCTATTTTCAAAATCAGCAGTTTTTCGAACTGAAAATTTAAAAAAAATGAAGAACACTATGAACTAATTTGCAAAATTAAAGATGATATTTTTATATTTGGTTTGATTAATATATTGATATAAGAGGAAGGAAATGTCCTAAGATTAAAACATAAACCCTAAGTGTCGGTCAATCCGTCTAATCGTGACGTAGTCATCATCATTCTACTGGAGCTTGAATTAGCGCCCAAGCTTGGCGTCTATCACGGTAGAAGAATAAGCTGAATAAGGAACTAGAACTCGCATATTATCAACCTTGCCCCCTATCCTCAGTCCTCATGGGGCTAAGACCCTCACCCTAGCCTTGAGCGGGATCTCAGTGACAAGGCCCTCTAACTTTCTCAAGATCGATTCAGCCGATGGTGATTAATTCTAAACACGATAAGAAGATAAAACTTGATCCACCGGTGCTCCCTTGGCCTTTCAACACAAAAAACTCTTGCCATGGAACAAGCGATCACAAAAGAGGATACGAAGAAGCAAGTCGGGTATCTAGATGCACTCGGTTCGTCACGTCGCACAATCCTAGATAACAGGCGAACACACAAGAACATAAGAAGAACAAACAATAACTAAACATACCAAGATAGTTGATCCCTAGCAGCCTTGATTCCAATGGACAACCTCCATAAGGAGGCTAACTAGAAGATGAATTTTACATTGGAGATGAGGCCTATTTATAGATAAGTTTGTGCAAAATTGGTGGATCGTGACCCACGACGCGGATTTCACTCCGTGTGATTTCAGTCGTCGGATCGCGCGAAATTGGTGGCTCGTGACGCGGATTTCACTCCGTGTAATTTCAGCCGTCAGATCGCGCGTAATCGGTGGGATCGTGGCCCATGACGCGGATTCCACTCTGTGTGATTTCAGCCATCCAATTGCGCGATTTAATCCCGATCGTCCGATTGCGCGATTTAATCCTGACCGTCCGATTGCACGATTTAATCCTCACCATCCGATTGCACGATTTAATCCCGACCGTCCGATATCACTGTTCACGACACGTAGGCACCACGTAGGCATCCATGTGGGCTTGCGTGGCCCTGCCATGTGTCCACATTGTGCCACGTCACCTCCGTGGGTCCTGACGAGACTAAATCGTATGGTCGTTGAATGCATACGAAATAGTGTCAAAATAAAGTCCTAAACTTACCAATTTATGATTAATCAAAGTAATTAATTAGTATAATGGTAATTAAGGGTCGAATTCACGGAGAATTAGGGATTTTTTAGAGATACTCTTGAAATTCGGTCAAATCGGACGATGAATTGAGGTTAGAAATTGGGCAATTTGATATTTTAAGAAAGATAACTCAAAATCGAATCCACGGAATCAAAAATCAAGTGATTTGGTGGAGAATTCGAAGAGAAATCGAATTTTGAAGAGAGGAGATAATTTCGTTTCGAAAAACGATTAAAAACCGAAATTAAATCTAAATTAAACTAAATCTACGATTCTAAAACTAAAATTAATGCTAAATGACGAAAGATAATGAAGAATTTACGCAACCTAACCCAAAGTAGCCGTCGAAATGATCCAATTAATCGCCGGATGCAAGGCTATTCATTTCGAAATTTTCGAAGACGAAGATGGAGTTCAAGATGTAAATTCGTCCTTCTCTTTCAATAAAATCTTGATCTTAAGTGTTCAATCGACGCGGAAACGAGTCTAGAACACCCTCGAACAAACGGCACGCGAAATAATGGAGTATACAAGGAGTATTTTAGGACTGAACGCGAACGTGTTCTTCGTCGCGAAGAACCGTTCTTAAATAAAACGAAATTCATCTTGGACCGTTGGATGAAGCTCTATCGCGATCAACGGTCGCGATCGTGCGTCCATTGGTCGAATCGACGTCTCCATTGATGGCCGTCCGATCGCGATCGTGTGGCGTTGATAGGTTGATGAAGAAAAGGTTTGAGAAGATCTCGTGCGTAGGATTTAAATCCGACGGTCGAGATTAAAATCGGAGATCCATCATCGCGAATGATCTCAGCCGTTATAACCATGATCGGACGGCTGCGATCAACTCACTTAAGTGAGTTTTATGCCACGTGCTTGATTTCTTGATCGCGTGGACCTCGTGTCCATCGAATCCACGCCGTGCGTTCATCGCGATCGGATCCGACGCACGACAGCTCGCCACGTCGCCCCTAAAATAAAAATGAAGAGAAGATTAGTCCCACACCGAGAAAAACGTGCAGAATGTCTAGTATATAATACAGAACGGTTACGGTATATTAATCTATTGTCCCCTTAGACACGGGGGACCCCAATACTATATATATTATAAATATATATTACACTATATAATATGACGCGTGTACACGTCATCCATGCCACGCAGGCAGGCGCGCGTGTCCACGTGGCAGAGCCACTTAGCCTTGCCTGCCACGTTGCATCCTCGTGGGCCCGCGTGCCACGTAACCCCCCTTTTTTAATTATTTTTAATTATTTTAAAACATTAAAAATCGAAAAAATAAACATAAATAAATTCAGAAAAATTCTAGAAAATTTGTATAAATTTATAAAAATCATAACTTTCAAAATACAACTCCAAATTAAGTCAAAATTTGTTTTGTTGGATTCAGAATTGAATAATCTATCATTATAAAAAGTCAAATTATTAAAATAGTAAGAGAATTAATTTTATTAATTTTATACATTTATGTATTATATAAAATAAATTCATATAAATACATAAATGTAAATAAAAGTGTTTCCTCTTCTATTTTCAACTTTAAAACATGATTATGATCATATATATAATTAGGATTAAAGATTAAAATGTTTAATTATGCATAATAATCCATAAATTGATGTATTTTAAGATCATAACATGAATTTACACAAAATGATAGAAATATACTTAAAAGATGATAACATGCATATATTTGTAATGATTAATGCATTAATTTGCATTAATAACTATGTAATTACATGCATAAATAGCATGTTATCAGGTCCCGCACGATTAACTTAAAAAGGAAAAATCAAAATAAATCCAAAAAATACTATAAAATTAAGAAATTCATAAATTCATTTGTATAACTCCTTTTTAACTCAAATTTTCTCCATTGGATCACAAACTCTTTCCTTTTTAATATCATGTCATCTAAAATATACTTTCAAAGAATAAATTGAGATGAATTAAAAATCACTTACTCATTTCTTAAGCAATCTTCTTAATCACATTTTCATCTTGAAATTATCTTTCAAAACATGCACTAAAGTCAAAGTAATTTAAGAAAATTGATGAACTTCTATTAATTTTAACTTTGAAAAATATTAATCATCAATCAAGCATAAAATTATCCCTAATTTATGCATAAATATCGACTTTAGTGAAATGACATACCGATGGAGAAAATTCGTAAAAAGTATGATAACATGCATCATATTCACATAAAATAAGCATGAATATGAGTTAATTAGGATAAGAAATTAAGTTATCAATGCATGTTATCACTCCCCTACATGATGACGATCAAATACAACTTTAGGGAGGATGTTGATACTAGCTCCTGTATATAGTAGGGATCTAGTGAAAGACATTCCTCCTATTTCACTCATGATCATGGGTGCTCCCGGATCTCTCTTTTTTACGGGTAAGGAATTCATCATGATAGAGCTTA
>JAHCZF010001689.1:0-13787 GCA_024174645.1 Lemna minuta
CTTAGAAGATAAAGAACACGTACACCTCAATTTGTCTTTTCAATCCAGCTCCTTGGACTTGTCGTTCGTTTAACTAATTCAACAAGAGAATCTCCCATTTACCACCATCGCAAGTCAAGCAGGACTCTCCCAAAGTCAACCTAATGTGTGAGGGAAGCAAATCAGCTTATCCCCAACTCCTAAAATAAACTTAAAATGAAAAATAAAAATATGAGAAGGAATTGAAACTAAATAGAGCAAGAAAATGTAATTACTGATTATTTGAATTTAGAATTAAGGAAACAACAAAGAAATCTAAGATTTAATTAACTTAAACTAATTAAAATACAAAAATGAACCGTTTTCATTACATTTCAATTAATTTATGAACTTGAGTGTTATTTCTAAAAAACTACCCAGTTAGCATCTCATTGTTGTACTAAACAATAGCTGAATCAAAACATAAATATACTTAGTGGAAGTGTTGTTGGATTGTGAAATTTCTGATTTTTGTATCAATTTTACTGCTGGGTTGGAATTCAAAAGAACTTGAAATGCAAAAGAAAGCCAGTTTATGCATCAAATTTTGGGCTCATATTTCTTACCACATTCTTCCTAGTTTCTTCCGAATTCTGGTGATATCCTTTCGCTCTCATTCAGAATTTATGACGACAAAGTCGCAGTTAGAATTCTGGCCTCTAAGATGTTTACTCAATAACGGGTAAAATGGCGCAAAAGTCACCCATAAGCTGTGTCGCCGCGGCTTCAGCGAAGATTATGAGATCTGGCTGCTTACGGCCGGGCATTAAATCCAATGAGAGGGATCTCGGCGGCTGCTGCCGAGCCAGCAGGCAGCTGCCTACGAGGATCTGAGACGAGAAACAGCACACTCCACGCATACCGACTCCATATTATTCTATCTTCCATCCTAGACATGAAGGGTCAACCCCGGCGAGCTTCACCTCTACCTCAATCCGTACCTTGTGCTCCTTGCGCATTACGCAGCCGTCAGCACTCTTCCTTTCCCAGAGGCGAGATTGCGCTGTGGACAAGAGTGATAATGCCGAAGAAGCGCTGGTCAGGAGGTGCTGCTCGAGCATTTCATGCGCTTCAACCGATTCCACTTTTCGGCGCTAACTGTTGGTGCGGAGGCAAGTAGGTTCCCGCACCTTCAGAATATTTCACGTGTGTTTTATTGTAGTTTGGAGGCGCTGTATACTAGATTCAGAGGGTTCGTAACTGCGCTTTATCATTTCCTGGTTTATTTGGATTAGTCGTGTGCTACTCTTGTTATTGTTTGATCTCCTCCTCACCTTCTTTAAAACCAGTATCTTTGTTTTCTGCTGGATGTTTGGGGCGCTTTATTTACCATTTTTACATGCATGTATCAACCATTCAGATTACTGATTTAGACCACCTGATTGGAAGAAGATTTTCTGAAGGTAGGCGCTAATCTGGATCGTCAATGTTTCAATTCTTGACTACATCATGTGATGAGTTTTGAAGCACAATGATAACTGTTTATCATAGTCATTAACGTACTCGTTACCATTTGTTTGGATTCAGGTATCTGGTGGTGATTGTGGATTCTTCATTTTGGTTTTGATTACCAAACATGTGTCCAGCGAGACTAGCAAATACAAAGGTCTGCCAAATCTTCCTTTTCTGCGGGTTTTCCATGTTCTTTTGTGGAGTGTCACGTTCTAGTGAATGTGAAAGTGGAGAACTTTGCTTCACTCTGACCTTTGTGTCGTCCTCCACGGATCCTCCCAGCTCTGGATCGTATTTAACGGTCCAGAAGCAATGGAGAGGAGCTCAGCAAATGCAGTACAGGTCATAGGAATGATCTTGTGTTAGAGCTCTTTGCATTTAAAATATTTTCATTTCAATAAAGTGTTACATAATAAAGAGTAAAATGTAAAATTTTTGTGAAAACTTTTTGTATGCACACGATCACCTTCCACACGCAGATTTGTGGACATAGTTGCTGTGGCTCACATATTGGATGCAACACTGTGTAGATCCTAGTTGGACATAAGGAGTCATTTTGGAAGAGGTCGAGGTTGTTGTTACGTCTCTCTCGTCGTTGACAGTGTACATTATAAGGAATGGCATGAATCTTTCTCTGACAGGCTGATTCGTTTATTACAGTGCTTCATTTGGTACAGCATATTTGTCGAGCTTCATTTCATCCAAATCATTAGACCGGGAATCGATGTGAGGTAATCGAGAACTTCCAAGGAAGCCAGAGTGCTCTCAGGGATCCGAAAACACTCTACACTTCTCTCTTCTTGGGCTAGCATGGGTTAACTATCGGGACATGTCTCTATCTTTTGCCTTTGTTGGAGGATAATCTGAGTATGGATAAAATCATTTGATCGGAGTTCTGAAGACTAGTCATCTCTCTCCTTCTCCTTAGGTTTCATGCGATGATGCACAGTGTGCTTTTAAGCTGTTTATGCAAGCCTTAATCTTTCCTTGGATGAGGTGACGCTGCTATAAGGTGTGCGTTGTTTGCACTTGTTCTTCCACTGTTGGGTGTCGCTGCAGGACATCATGTATCTCTCATGTTACTGTACAGCTGATGGCGCAGAACACTGCGATCATGAGACCAAGTCTAGACGCTGCGCGCAGTGAACACAGAATCAATGTCACGCATCACATCTCTCTCATCCATGGCCCATTTACCTACTGAGTTATTTAACCTAGTATCAGAGCCAAATTTTCAGTCTTGTTGTCCTGCTGGAAATTGAGAGAGACAGAAGTAAATCTTTTGTGGATCAGGACGACTTCATGGAGCTGCCTTATTCACGTCCTCTATCAGAGCTATTGTGGTGCTTGCTCCAGAGAGAATTCTGAGGGGAGATCGGTGTATCATGGCGACCTGCAGAGACCAAAGTGGCGGCGCATTTCAATTTGGTGACTTAGACATATCATTGTTACCTCCATTTTGATGAAACATTCCTTCCATGAGACAGATGAGGCCCTCTGTACGAAGAAAGGGAGGATCGGAATGGACTAGAAGATACGAAGGCAGTGCAAAGAAAATCAAGTGCACAGCGGTTGGTCCATCTACCATTTCGACTAATGAGTGTATCACCGTTTAGGTATAAAACTGATGTATCGTCTCAAGAGATACAGTGTGTATCGTCAATAAATTTGAGACTTGTTGCACCTGTGCATGAGCAGAAATATATCAGGTAGCCTACTAATCTCCTTAGCCTAGGTTTGTAGAGTAGATAAATCAGGTTTGATGTGAGGAGTGCGCCTATCTCCATCGAGTGATATCTATCTGAGTCTATGCATTTTTGATAGATTTACCCAGATCTCCAAGCGTGAGTGGGCCTCCTTGGACAGCCCTTTGAATAAGTTTGGCGTAGTAATCTTCGTTTCTCCTGTCTCAAATCTATCTTTGGATTAAAGCGTCTCTCTCTGCATCTCGCTACATGATTCATCTCCCTCACCTGATCTATCTTCCTCTGAGATTCAAAGTGAAAAATCTGGTTTACTTCTCAACTTTCAGTATGAATCCTACAATCCCTCTGCCGGGATCTCATCCATTTGCCATGCCTAGTTATAATCTTTCATCAGAAACTACTTTTAATGCTAAGGCTCTCTAGGACTTAAAACAGTCATCATGGAGAAGGTAATTGGAAGGTTTATGTTTACTCGTTTACTTATCAAGTCTGATATAATTTTTCAAGGTTGAAGAAGCTCTGAAATCGTGCTGATGGAGTTTTGTGAATTGTTATGGATCATAGAATACGCCCTGAGTGACCTGAAGATATCCCTACCATTGGCAAAAGAGTACGTTCTGTCTACCGAGGCCATGATCAACATTGCCCCAAAATTCTGTGCAGCGTGAGTTGGGCAGAAACACATCAAACTAGGCAGATTCTGGTCAAAGAATTGGTTGAAGGGCAACTGGTGCCTCATTTCTCTATTTTTCAGGCAAAATATCCAACGTTTTGCAAAGACTTGGGGCTTGCTTTCCAATGGATTCCTGTGCAAGCATTCCTGCTAATTTATTTCTGCATTTAGGTTTGTTGTCTATATTTTCAAACTTATGAAAGTGCCATTCAGTGAAATGGATTAGGCGTTCAGGAGTCCAGATGTGAGAACTAGCATAACCAGCTGAACAATTATATAACCTGCATTTAAACATGATCACATGGTGAATCAAGTGCTCATGGAAAAGCATGTAGGTCTGTGGGTTGGATGAGCAGTGTTGGGTTGTAGTCGTGATGTACGAAGTCGATCTCCTGGATGCTTCTGGGTGACCAGGATGATGGCCTGCAGCGGATCTCTGATAAGCTGTTGCACGCTCTAGTGGCATGACGAGAAGTGTAGGCAGAGTTCTAACAACCTCCCTGGCATGATGCATAGTAATTTCAAAGCTATAAATAAGATAGCGGGGTATCTTGGCACGAGCAGTCGTTCAAGTTTTGAGTGTTACGCTTCGAGCTCCTCCAGAGGCAGCAAGACTGGTCTGGTCTATCAGATTCAACTTTTGGAAGATGATGTAGCCGATCGTCACCACCGCCATGCGTCGCCTCAATGCTCTCCTCACACTTGCAGCTTAGTCGGTTCTCTTAGTAGGGAGGGTTAGTGCGGCAAGCGTATCACTACTGGATTTGTGGCTCTTTCTCCCACGTCATACCTTTTTCAATATGTCGTGCGATAGCTGTCAGAAATTTGACAAATCAGATTACCTTTCGAGGAACGCTTCCCTTATGCTGAAGGTCTTGGCTGGCAAATCCACAGAAGCAAAAAGAATTTTGAAGAGGAAGAGTTGACTTTGTGTTGATTCATAGAGGAAGAGTTTTATTCCAAGAGTTGATCTCATGGCATCTGTGAACCATCTTGGCACTGAGGGTTCAGCTTGTTTTCCCAGACTACTAGGGTTTCTCTTGTTTAGTGCCCGGGTTCTAATGTGGAAAAGCAAAGAGGGAGCTTGACGCAGGTAGGGTCGAAGAAAGAGCCCCACTGTCCAAAACTAGTAGTGGTCATACCTTCTCCTAAGTATCCAAAAATAATCCTAGAATACACGATTGACCACTAACCGTCCATTTTCAGATTGACAATCGGTTCAATGTGCTTAAATCAGAATTCAAGGCCATGGTTCGGGGCATCCACTAAAGAGATTCAGAAGAGGTCTCTCCTACTAACAGTTGGCAAAAGTTTCTAATCTGGCTGTGAATGCGTAAAGCATTTCACTTCTAGTCCAGCTGCGATTAGTCATAAGATGCATATAACTTCGCATTTGCTTGTTCTTCCACTTTTACGTCTCAATAGTGTTTGTCACCGGATCTCTTCTTCTTGTAGGCGGATATAAAAACCATCCGAAGCAAGGCAAACATGCGTTATGCAGAAACAGTCCAAAAAGATCCTTCTGAAGAAATCGGATTATGTTTCACTCCATAGTGCAAGCTTGCAGCCTGCGTCAGTTTTATAAATTGTTTTCTTTTAAGCTGATGTAATTAATGATATAGTTATGTGATTTTGACAGCAAGAGTGATCGAAGAGGAGATGTTTGGAATGGATAACCTGTGCTGGATAATGCAGCAAAGGCCACATCAGAAGCTTCGAGGCTAGCTGAAAAGTTGATCCTCCAGGACAGGGATGACAGCATTTGGAAAAGTGTTTTATAGGACCCAGAGTGATTTAGTACCAAATGTATGTCTTCATTATCCTTAAATATGTCATATTATTGGTAATTAGGGAGATTTTTCAGCTGGCACCAAAGAGTGGAAGCACTCAGGAGACGAATACATGCGATTTGGGGTAGAAAAATGTGGGCCGGTGTTGAGAGAGTATCGCTCTGCTGTGGAGACTATTGCTGGTAGACCATCTTGCTTTGTTTTGTTTTGTTTTGTTCCAATTTCTTTTGGAATTATTTTCAGTGGCATTTGATATTTCATTCTGTTTTTAGAAATTTTGCTTGAGAGAGAGAGAGAGATCAGTGCGAGATCTGGGAAGTCTATAACAAGGCTCCGCGGATTCCTCCAGGTAAAATTATCCAACTTGACAAGATCTCCTATATCATAATCATCAGCATCATCATCATTACCTTCGTCAATATCGCATTGTTATCGTTTTCTGCTGGAAGATGGGGTATCCATGGAATTTCTTTCTGGATAGGCTGACTTTTGCTCCAGGGAGCCTTGGGATTCTTCACCTTCACGCTCCTCGCCCTATGGAGGTTGGCATTTACCCAACTGTCAAATTCAAGCTTCCCAATGCCAGCCTGAAACTAATTAATGCTCTTCCATGGGGCTTTGACTTTACAATGCGCAGACCCAGATCATCAGTGATGAAGCCTGGAAGCTTGTCGACTGACATTTGGGACAAAAGAGTACAAGAAATTTCTGAGAAAGTTTCCATGGAGATTTGAAGAAGACACAGAAAGACCACAACTCTTGTGGGTTGACCACATCCTCTAAAATATAACCCTAGATGTAGCATTCATCAATCAACTTTCCAGGACTAATCACGTGGATAGCATTTATTTTTGAGTAATTTTATACGCATGCGTATGTTCACATCATGCATCAAAAACTCTGTTATCTGCAATGGATGGTCATAAAGCATGCATGCTTTAAGATTTCTACATAGCCCATTTGGAGCCTCGTAGACTCTCACCTCTCTCATATGCGCTCAAGTCCTTGGCTCGTGAACTCATGAAACTGGAAAGTCAACCTGGATTGAGCTACACCTTGTAGGGATTTTTAAGCCAGCGCCACCCTTCCATGTCATTGGCACACTCTGAATGCTTCCTCGACACGTCTCCATCTTCCCGCCACACGCACTGGGCATTGAGAGGGAGGATCCAGTAACCAGAAGTCAACGGCCCAGCCCGCACCATCTTCTTCCCACCGACTGCGCCAGCCTGCGGTAAACCGATCAGAGAGCTTAACAGCGGTCGCGCAAGACTCGGATTTGATCAACGGGCATCCGGTCGATGAAGCTCAATTATGCTTCCTTCCCCCTTTCCAGCTCGAGCGCCATTTGCAGGTCATACTCTGCAGCCGCAATGCGTCGATCCTCGGGTTAACGCCGAATTCCGATTCCATTCCTTGGGAGTGCGCTTTCTCGCTCCCTCTTCAGATCAGCCTCACTCGTGAGCAGAGGCGGACAGTGACGGCATGACAAAGTGACGTCGATCCGGTTGAATTCCGCCTTCTCGTCGCAGCTCTCATCGAAAGTGATTCAGGGCATTCCTGTCAGCGGCACATGCGAGCGCCGAATGCCCAGATCATCGCCGTCCAAGAAATTCACACATCTCAAGCTCATCCGCTAGTACACCGCCTCCGAGCTTTAGTCTCCGCACTTGGCGAACATGGCGCATGACGAGCGTCTCCCCCAGTTCTAGCGAAATCTCGAAGTCGTGCTTCTGCGTAAGAGAGAAGTTGATCCAGTTTGCGTGAGTCTCTCAGCTGTGGTAAGAAGATCCACCGCCTGGTGAGAAAGATCAGGAATTCCGGATGAATGGGATTTCAAGTCATCCTCCAGCAGTCTCGTTGGCATGCACTGCTCAAGTGCTGTGGAGATCTGGCTCAAGCCGAGAGGATCTTCAGTGGAATAGGAGCCGGAAGAGCGAGAGAATGCTGGAATGCGATGATCTCAGTTGCGCCAGCCCATGGCCGGAGCCAGGATGCACTGGATTTTCCTTCTCGAGGATGGAGGAATCCGAGGAAATTCCCTGTGCCGTGACGTTTCCTCGCTCGTCCTCTCGGCATGCATGCCACGAGTGGATTTCTCCTGGAAGGGCTAGAAGTTTTTCACAAGGATGAAGACGATGTATGGATTGGATCCAGGGAGTTGGGCACTATGGCTGCGTGATCGATCTTCTTGGCAGAGGCTGGGAAAGTTAAGGAAGCCTACAAAGAAGATGATGAGAGACACGATGCAATGGGAGCCAACGATGCCATCTGAGCTCTGCTCGCTGCTTGCCGCATCCATGGTGAAGCCAGACCTGGCAGGCAGCGTAGGTGCAAGATGCAGGCCTGAGATCAAGAGAGGATGACAGATTCGTGATTGTATCTAACATCTGCGCCGCCTCCAGCCGATGGGAGGGAAGCAGATAACATAAGGATTGCAAGATGCTCAATCATGGAATCGCAAAGATTCCTGGATGCAAGTTACTCATTGGTCAATCGTAAGGGTTTTTATCATTCAGCACCGAAAAACTACACAATTCTGAAGGAATCGAGATCGCTTTTCAAGGATTCATAAGGTAGCTTCTTCCACACTGAAGACCTGTACAAATAGTCAGCTTTAACAGCAAGAGAACCCGAGATATAAACAGATAATTCATGTTCTGCCGCTGCCGGTGACGTTGAAAAGGTAAAGAGCGATTACCGGCCGCCGTAGCCGTGATCAACACGTGAGGAGGTTCCAGCTCAAAACTGGTAATGGAGTTCTTCCCATCAGCTCTTTCACTTCCATAGCTTCAAAACTTTTCCCTCTACGTTTCTCCAATGACCTCCGGACCAAGCACCGCAGTGATCGCTCTTTTCCGGCGGTCGATCTCTCCACCGTCACATCTCCTTTGCGATGATCTGGTAGCTCGGGCATAGCCACCACTGAAAGCCCAACTTTGGAACATTCCGGAGATGAGTGGTAGCGCATCTCACCTGAAAATCGAGAAGAACTTAGGTGCCGCGATGATGAACAGGCGACCTTCTTTTGGAGTTCGCAAATCTTAGATCGATTTCAGTGCCGCCTAGGTCAGCAATCGACACAGGAACCTGGCAACAGACGTAAGTGAATCAGATTTTACCAATGATTTAATCTACTGAATATTATAAATACCTCTTCCCATCCGTCAGGGACTTGGAATGAGTAGGGAATAAGTCGGGCTCCAGCCGACTCCATGCCCCCAGACTTCTCGCTGGCCTGCGGTACGTCCTCCAACCTGTCTGATCGACGTGTGAATACATTACACAACATGAAATGTAAAATTCATTAAGTGTCGAAATCCGAGAAATGTGGATGGGTTTAACTATTTAAGGGGAGAATGGAGACGAACCGCTCTCATCCGGATCAGATAATCCGGGTATTCTTTCTGCTGCGAGAAGGCCCCGATTGATCGCCAATCCTTCGCCTGGAAACGCTAAATTAGCCGAAGAAATTAAAGATAAGCTGGAAAATAGGGGCGGCCCCCTTCTACTGAAGGAGTCTCCCGAGGACTGGCTGCCACTTGTTCGAGTCGGGTCCAATGCGGCTGCGCATTTCCCGGCTTGCACACAGGTGGCCGGGGGAGAACCTATTCTACGGGAAGGAAATAGCAGCTACCCAAAAGAGCCGTTGACATTTTTGCGCAATCTCTGTCGCCGGTCAGCAAAAATTCACAGGAAAGGAGTTTACGGATACAGCTTCCAGAGGCGGGAGGAGAAGAGAAAGATGGGCGCCAACACTTCTTTTAACCCACGTTTAGAGCAGTCCCGCACCAAGGTTATGTGTTCTGTTAAGCATTCATCTCATTTATTTCACTCCTTCGAGTGCTTACCAAGGGCAAGATAATGCCCCTCATTTTAAATCGCCCATAATAAGTTAACATAATGATCAATATAACTATTTAAATTGAAATAATAAATGATGCTGACAGATGAAAACTATGCAGATGATGGGAAAAATTTGTTTACTGTCTTGTGTCTAAATATTTTCTTACTTGAGTTAAACCAAAGTTTTCTAGATACTTCTGAAAATCAAATCTAATAACAAAATACATAATTCAAAAACCACTACCTAAAATAAAGCATATATTTTAAAACAAAATAAATGATCAATACTTTCTCCACAAACGATGATGAAGAGGTTCCAAAGCTATAGCCCTCCTCTGTGGTTGTCATGTTGTCATCTGCCTATTCCTCATGTACAAATGATCTAAACACTCACCTCCATGCAGTAGTTACCTCTTCCCTTGGCCCCATGGCATTGAGCCAGACATGCCACAAACTAACTCTCTCAATACAATTAGTGCACTAATTATTTTGTGCATTTAGTCAATGCCTTTTGTAGGTCAAGATGCCTCTTCCTAATGAGAAAATTCTTGTTGGTGCACTTGTTGCCGTTGGAAAATACTCATGGGTCTGCCATGATGACACGTGGGCCTATCAGGCCCAAGGCTGAATTCTCGATTCCATTATTTGCACCATCTCCCATGTCCTCTCTTTCTACTCCATATGAATACCTTGTTTTACTCCTGTGTAAACTCCTTTTGTTGAACATTATATTCCAAAACCTGATTGAGCTTTTATTCCCATTTGCCTTGTGCATCTCAAGCGCCTACTCCTACACCAGTGCATCTCCTTGTGCATTGACTGAAGCCAAAGCAGTCACATGACGTGCTGATACTTCTGAGTGCTCACACCTCCCTTCTCACATAAGCCGCCTCAACCAACTCTATGCCTGCGTGCTCCTAAAATTGATATTTGTTGCTTCCATTGGCACCCATTAGGTGAATGGTGCTATCTCTATAATTCCGTGCACTTTCTGCCATGTCTAACCCACTTTCTACCACTTTGCCTCCAAGACTTCACGGTACAGCACTTGATGGGCCAGCTGCCACAGTGGGTCAACATCCCTCTCTTGAAGTCAATTTGATGCACCTCTTTCCTCTTGACTATTGTGTCTCTGCACAATGCATGTCACCCTTACTTCATCCAGCTGTGACTTCTCTTCCATCACTGTCATCACTAATCACATTTTAGCCTCGTCTCAATCTAGCCTACAGGACTCCATAGACTCTGATCAAGGCTCATGGACTCTATTCCAGTGGTACATTCCTCATCCTCTCAATCACCCCCATCTATATAGTACAACCCTCAACACCTTGAAACCTGCAATTTTTGCTACATGAGCAGTTATCATTTATTCCTGTCACCCTTGACCAGGATTCTTCTAAAGTCATTTTCCATCTATAAATTATGCCCTTTGCATGTGTTAGACTAGCAAGGAGCTGTGGCTCATCCTTTTTATTGTCAATTTGTACAAGTCCATGCAAAGATAATTTTAGCCCTTCAAATTCATTTCATTGAACTTTTTGTGATTAGTTAAGAGTCTCCATTAACTACCTACATGACTGCAGTACTCCTGAAATGCATCTCCAGGAGCTAGTGCTTTCTTGGACTGCACCACACTATTCTCTCTAAGATACTACATCATGTCGTACTCGCCATTGCAGGGAGTCGTAAGCTTTTATAGAATTCCTTTGTCTCTCGCTATGTTAGCACTAGAAATATCCAACTCTAAAGTTCTAGATGCGTCAAATGTTATTCGAGGGACCGTGGATCCAAAGAAATGACGATCGATGATAGTACTCAAGCCAGTGCTTAGACCAAAATTTCACATTATATCTCTTACTAGAAAATCATACATCCAGCATATGGGAATGGGGAAATAAGGAGGGCTCAAGCTCCTTATGTCTCACTTTCCCACTGTGGTTGTTGCATTGTCTATTTCCTACTATGCTGCGTATTTTCTCAATAAAAGTTAATGAATTTGGCTGAGAACTAAAACCACATTGTGGTCTTTTCTGCCTTTGATTGCTGCATTATGAATCCATCTGTTTTCATCATGTTGCACCACTAGAACATGTATTTTTCTAACACTATGTTGATGAATTTTATTATATGAGCAATTGTGATGACATTTCTGAGGTAGTATGATGCTTCTAGCGTCACTTTATTATTACGATATAGGTGAAGCTGAGTTATTTTCATATTGAGTTTTCTTACCTACCAAATTTGATGATGCTGACCTTAATGAAAATATATGTATTGTACTCTTGAGAACTTTGCTTTTGGACTTTAAACTAAAGGCATCATCAATCAACACAGGGAAAAATTTTGAAGATGTTAGATCCTCTGCTTATTGATGAGATACTGGTAAACAAAGAATGATGGAAAGCTGATTTATCTGATCTAGCGACTTGCCCTAATATTCTTTCACCTTTGGGATGGCTTAGGAAAAACTTGTACGCAATGAGCCTCAAGATTTCCAAAAGACTCAAGTAGTTCAAGCTCTGCCTATATGAAGGGCACATTTCTTGTGAGTACCTGGCTGTAAGAGAGGCATGGTCACTGTGCATATGACGTTGTGTCATTTGTTGATTTTTCTTGATATTTTAGAAATATAACTATGTGCATCTAGATGTGTACTTATTTTGGAGGTGAGTGATTTGCTGAGGTCACAGCTACGTCAATGTGCTCTGGAAATCTCATTCTCAAGGCTGTATTTACTAAATGGGCTCACTAGCTTCCTGAGATGATGTGATTATGATCTCTACTCCAAGAGCTGAGTTTTCACATTGAGAAATTCTTCTAAGATGTGATTGTGTCAGAGAGCTGATCACTGTTTATCACCAAAAATCCAATCTCTCATGAGCCCTCCAAGCATGTTGAGGTGGATAGCCATTTTATTGGAGACAAGTTCTTATAGGGTCTTATCTATGCTCCGCACACCCCTTTCTTTGAAGAACCTAAGTGACATCCTATGCAAAGGAGTCCCGAGATAAAGTCATCATGATTAACTTGGATAGGATTTTGGTGCCTGAATAGGCTCTCAAAATTTTGCTCAAAACATAAAAACATTGAGTCGAACATTCAAAACACTGTACAGACACTAGAACCAATGATCATATCGTTAGAATATAATAAAATGAGAATTATAAGGTTAATTGAAAGGGAGGTCTCAAAGTTGTTTCTGGCGTACCATTCTCTAGGAGACAATCCACACTATTGTCGTACGCTTGGATTCCTCTCTCTTCAGTCACTCATTACCAAGCAGAGAAATAGAACAAAGCAGGCAGAGTTTCCACAAGGTTTGAAATGCCGTACCTTTGAGTTGTGGTGGCCTCTCCCTATTTATACACAGCTAGCTATTTGAATTTTTACAAAAACTAATATAATTGAATTTATATGTGTAAACCCTCTTAGGTCCACGTCTTGCTAGTTAATACTCTTTATAGACCAAAACGACCATTTATTAGTCAACCTTTGGCCAAGTATATCTATCAACATATAGGTTCATTTTGTCAGAGATTGAAATTTACGTCCCGTCTAGCTTAGTAGAGATTAGCTTCAGACCCATTGCCGTGCACACTCTCATGTTCTTCAAAGATGTGGAGCTTTACGCTAATAACTCCATGTGGAATATTTTTATCAGGTGATTACCATGCATGCAGTAATCCTTTCTATGTTATCAAACATGTCATCTAATAATTTGACTCATCTTGGCTAATAATTTCATCATATCTCATTCCTGAGTTAATCTCTTATAATGTACTAAGGGTGGACGTTCATGATAATCACATATCTTCACCTTTAGGACTCTATAATAGTATATAATCAATGAAATTTTGGAGATCCCATGGCTAGATTTGCAAGTCAGTGATCAAAATAAGATCATCTATCTCATGAAATGTCTGCCTCTCACTTCTCAAATAACCACAAACACAAACATGCCATGAATTAACCAAAATTGACAGTTCAACATAATACCATTTAAGGATTCTTGTGGATCGATTTTATTAAACTCTTTCTAAAAGAGCACCCACTATTTGTCCTTAGCATCTCTATATTGATGGTCTCAAGATCAGTTGTACTCATCATATAAGTTTCTAGATTCAAAGAAAGTGTTGCTCTTTCAACATAATTGCGTATCTCCTTCTCTAAATATCCTTTAATTATGAATTTTTAGATCATATAATTAAAAGACTAGTGCATCATTGTATTATGATCTCATCACCAAAATTCACTTAGTTATTAGATATGGTCATAGATTTTATTTTCAATAATAATAAT
>JAHCZF010001690.1:0-13785 GCA_024174645.1 Lemna minuta
AAAGCTCGGAGAGCTGGATATTATCATTCCCGAATTCTTCTTAGTGCATTTCTTAATGCAAACTCTGCCTCCTTCATATGAAGCTTTCAAGATTGCCTACAATTCGCACAAAGACATTTGGTCCATTAGTGAATTAATGACTCAATGTGTACAAGAAGAAAGGCAAAGATCGAAGGGGAAAGAGGTGAATATGGTGAACATGGCCATAATGCCTAGCACAAATTCATATAAGAAGTCCAAAAGGCAAGATAAGAAACTTGGTGTCAAATCAAACACCAAAAAGGTCAAATGTTTCTTCTGCAAAAAGGCTGGACATCTCAAGAAGGATTGTGTGAAGCGCAAGGAATGGTTTCAAAAGAAAGGTATCTATACACTTGTCACTTGTAATGAATCACATCTAGCTTCTGTTCCTAATAACAGTTGGTGGATTGACTCTGGTGCCACCGTGCACATTTCAACCACTTTACAGGGATTTCTCTCAAGACGCCTACCGAGTGAAAGCGAGCGTTTTGTTGTCTCCGGCAACCGGCAACGTTCGCATGTGAAGGCGGTGGGAGACTTCAAAATTTCCTTGGATAATGAAGACCTTATTTTGAAAAACTGTTTTTATGTTTCATCATTTCAAAGAAACTTGATTTCAGTTTCCCGTTTAGTTAAAGACAATTACAGCGTTTTGTTTAATGCATCTGGAATGTCTTTATTTCGGGGAAATACTATTGTTGGCAATGCCGTACTTGATGAACTATTTAGGCTAAAAACAAGTTCTTCAAATGATAATTTATCATTCAATGTTAACCCAAGGAAAAGGAAAGAAGTTAGGAATGACTCGGGTATATTATGGCATAAAATATTGGGACATATATCCCAAAAGAGGGTGGAAACACTAGTGAAAGAAGGTCTTTTGGGATCTTTGGATTTTACTAGTTTTCCAACATGTGTCAATTGCATAAAAGCAAAGGCAACCAACACATTCAAAAGAATGCCATAAGAGCCCAAAGTTCTCTGGAATTGATTCATACGAGACATATGTGGGCCTTTTTGATCCATGTTACACTGGCCAAAAGATACTTCATTACTTTTTTATTGATGATTTTTTTCCAGGTATATGTATCTCTATCTCATTCATGAGAAATCAGAATCTCTTAAGATGTTCAAGGATTTCAAAATTGAGGCTGAGAAACAATTAGGAAAACCTATAAAGATGGTAAGATCAGATAGAGGTGGTGAGTACTATGGAAGATACACTGAATATGGACAAATGTCTGGACCATTTGCCCTATTTCTCCAAGAGCATGGCATAGTACCGCAATATACCATGCCTGGTAAACCCAATATGAATGGGGTTGCTGAAAGGCGAAATAGGACACTTAAGGAAATGGTCAAAGCTATGATGAACCACTCGACATTACCAACCTCAATGTGGGGGGAAGCTATTAAGACAACCGTGCATATACTAAATAGGGTTCCTACAAAGGCCATTAAGAATGTAACTCCATATGAGTTATGGACCAATAGGAAACCATGTCTTACATATATGCACATTTGGGGATGCCCAGCTGAGGTAAAAATTTATAACCCACATGAAAGATCTCTGGATTCTAGAACTGTTAGTGGTTACTTCATAGGATATCCAGAGTGATCGAGAGGTTATAGGTTTTATTGTCCAAGCCATTCTATGAGGATAGTCGAATCAGATCGTGCATTTTTCTTAGAAGACGATTGTGTCAGTGGGAGTACACTAAGAGATTTTGTTTTTGAGGAATCCCATGAGGACATTATTACTTCTCATAAAGATCAATTAGAGAATAGTGAAGTATCTCCTCAAGAGGAAACGATGACATACGTCCCTAAAATCGTTCCATTACAAAGGAACACTCAAATTGGAATTTCATCGCCTCAAGAACATACACATGTACAAACACATGAACAATTAATTCCAGAAAATGTGTTGGATCAATCAATGGATGAAACACATGAAGGTGAACAGAACATTCTAAGACGATCATCAAGGGAAAGACGTTGGGCTATTTCTTCTGACTATTTTGTGTATTTGGCCGGTGAGGATTTAGGACAAAAGTCAAATGATCCATTGACGTTTTCACAAGCAATTAGTTGTACTAATTCTTATCACTGGTTACAAGCCATGAAGGAAGAGCTAAGCTCCATGGATAGTAACCACGTCTGGGAAATCGTGGATTTACCGTCAGGGAAAAAAAGAGCAATTGGTTGTAAATGGATATATAAAAACCAAATTAAATCCTGATGGTTCTGAAGAGCGATATAAAGCCAGATTGGTGGCAAAAGGATTTACACAAAGAGAGGGTATTGACTATTATGAGACATTTGCTCCCGTCTCATCTAAGGACTCATTTCGAATAGTCATGGCGCTCGTAGCTCATTTCAATTTAGAGTTACATCAAATGGATGTGAAGACTACTTTCCTAAATGGTGAACTCAATGAGGAAGTGTACATGAAGCAACCTGAAGGTTTTGAAATTAAGGGTAAAGAACATATGGTATGCAAGTTAAAGAGATCAATTTATGGACTCAAACAAGCCTCCCGTCAATGGTACTTCAAATTTAATGAAGTCATTATGAAATTTGGGTTTAAGGAAAACATTGTTGATCAATGCATATACCTGAAGAAAAGTGGGAGTGCATGGATATTACTGGTTCTATATGTGGATGATATCTTACTTGCATGCACAAATCTTTCTTTGTTAAAGGAGACGAAAGATTTCCTCTCTGAAAATTTTGATATGAAAGACATGGGTGAAGCTCATTATGTTATAGGAATAGAGATTCACCGTGAGAGAACTTTGGGAATACTTGGATTATCTCAAAAGTCATACATATCAAATATATTAAAGAGATTTTCGATGGAAAATTGTGCTCCTGGAAAGGCCCCTATAGTAAAGGGCGACAAATTAAAAAAATTAAAGGGCCCTAATTCAGAAGCTGAAAGGTTAGCTATGAAAGACAAACCATATGCTGCAGTAGTTGGATCACTCAATTATGCACAAACCTGTACACGTCCCGATTTAGCTTTCGTCACAGGGTATCTTGGGAGATATCAAAGCGATCCAGGTCTATCACACTGGCAGGCAGCGAAGAAGGTTCTACGCTATCTTCAAGGAACAAAAGATTTGATGCTCACGTACAGACATACAAGCAATTTGGAGGTTATTGGATTCTCCGATTCAGATTACGCCGGATGTCTAGATACACGAAGATCTACTTCCGGGTATGTTTTCATGCTTGCTGGAGGAGCTGTCTCATGGTCAAGCACCAAGCAGAAAACAACTGCAGCATCTACGATGGAAGCTGAGTACATAGCATGTTTTACCGCCACTTCGCAAGCTATGTGGATGAGGAACTTCATATCACATTTGGAAGTAGTGGAATCCATACAGAAACCATTGAGAATTTTTTGTGATAATGAAGCTTCCGTCAAATTCTCCAATAACAACAAGAGTTCAAGTGCATGCAAGCATATGGACGTCAAGTTCTTGATTGTAAAGGAGAGGGTTCGAGATCAACTAATATCTATTGAACATATCAGAACTGATGAAATGCTAGCTGATCCTCTGACGAAGGCTTTGCCCCCTGGTACCTATGGTAGGCATGTCTATAATATGGGATTGATCAATCATCTCAGTGATGTTCTCGATTAGATATGACAGTGATATCATGTAATTATTTGATCTCGAGTATAGTTCTCTTATGTAAACGATGTCATCATTGATGAATTTAAGGAATGAACATTTTTGAGTATTGTCATGACATTTATGAGTTCATTCACAATTTTATACCATTAAGGTTGGTATTGATGTGAATCATGATTTACTTAGTACATGGAAGGGAAATGTTTCCTTATAAAACATCACCGCCATGACTAGTATTCATGAGTAATGTCTTTATCAAATTTAAGATTATTTATTCTGTGGTCGCGCCACATGTCCATAAATTAAAGGATTATAAAGTCAAGTGGGAGATTGTTAGATTATTTATTTAATAATCTATTTGTGACTTTTATAATAAAGGACATAAAAGTAATTATAATAAAAGGGAGGTATAAATTTTATGGCGGTTATGGGGTGCCATTATTAAGTGAGGGTTTTCATCACGATGCGACACGTCTCTTTTAACATGTCAGTTGTCATGATGGTTTCCGCGTCGTGACAACGTGTCAATGATTGGCGGCTATAAATGTCAATCACTGACGCGTTAAAGAGAGTGATCGAGATAATTCCATTTTTGTCTCCGCCCATTGGAGAGGAGTCGCTGTCGGGTGATCATTGGCACGGAATCTGTGTTCGGCTGTCTTCCGCATTGATGGCGACTACAGGTAAGTGCCATTAATTTTCTATCATGCACAACTCCGGAAATGCAAGCAAAATTTCCGGACCACCATGAATTGGATCCGATCTGCGACTTCCATTCATTTAGATATCGCTGACAACTAAAGCGTGGCCGACAAAAAAATGTCAAACCAGTTTTTGCCCTCACCTCGCCTTGCAATTCAGACTGTTCGCGATTCAATAAGCCAAAACACTAGATTCCAAAACCAATCGTCAATCACTGACGCGTTAAAGGGTCATCGAGATAATTCCATTTTGGTCTCCGCCCATTGGAGAGGAGTCGCTGTCGGGTGATCATTGGCACGGAATCTGTGTTCGGCTGTCTTCCGCATTGATGGCGACTACAGGTAAGTGCCATTAATTTTCTATCATGCACAACTCCGGAAATGCAAGCAAAATTTCCGGACCACCATGAATTGGATCCGATCTGCGACTTCCATTCATTTAGATATCGCTGACAACTAAAGCGTGGCCGACAAAAAATGTCAAACCAGTTTTTGCCCTCACCTCGCCTTGCAATTCAGACTGTTCGCGATTCAATAAGCCAAAACACTAGATTCCAAAACCAATCGTCAACTTATTGTGCAGTTACAGGGGTGTATGCGACGACTGTGTCAACATGGGTTATACTAGGGGAAGAAGAAAGGCTTGGTGTCGTAGCGGACATAGCAGGCATTAGTGAGACCACGGCACATCTCTCTGTAAGGGCAGATCTGCGCGAAGTAGCCAAGTACAGTAGAGAGACATTTGGAGCACTCCTTCGCTGGCAGATCACGCGTACACTGAGACAGCGCGTATATCGTTGCCTTGGGAGTAAACTTGGTCACCCCTCTTCCAAGACTAAGGCTATTCTTCCCCAACGCCTGTGCCCTGAACTTTGCCCATCAGCGTTTTCAGCTCCCTGGCGAATCTCATCTGCTCTGCCGCATTATCCGTCAAATTATTATCGCTGTAGTCGTAGAAACCATACCCGGACTCGAACTTCCCAGCGAAGGGCTTCGTGTCGTAGTGGAAGAAGCAGTAGTCGAACCATATCCAGACTTCCTCTTTCCCGCGGCAGAGCTTGGATGTCTGCGGCGGACCGTCGCGGAGACAAATTCTGCAGTCCTCGGCGCTGACGTCCTGCCGGCACTGCGCGAGGCCGTATACACGGTCCCTGCCGCCGAAATCGTACGAAGTAGAGAAGAAACCTTTTGATGGAGTGTTGGCTTGTAAAGTGGCCAGCACCCGAGCTATATTCGCCCTGACTGGAGGGGAAGCTTTCAAATTGACACTACAGTAATGGGTGAGCGGGGGAGCGGCCTCGGACAGAGGATAGGCGAGTAGAGAGAGTAGAAGGAAGAGAGAGAGGACGGAACTTGGAGGGAAATTCATGGCTCTGCTGCCTTGCTCTGGAAGGGTGTCCAGTTTGTTGAGAACTCCAGACGATAGAGGGAAATATATAGGTGGCGAATTGCCGCGTTTGTTGACTTCGCCATCCATTGGAATGCGTATCCATTTCTTCATTAGTTTGTATTTATCCATTTGCTTCGCGAAATCAACATCCCTGTTTGATATTCTATCTGCTCCATCCATCGCTCATGTCGGTGGATGTTGAAGTCAAAATCCTTGGAACAATACAGCGACTCTGTTCTGGATATATGCTCTGCCGTACTGCACAAGGACAGTATGGAATGGATAAGAGAAGAGTGTGACGATAAGGAATCTTACTCAAATGCCCAAGCACTGTTCTGACAGCTCCTAAGAACGGCTGCAGCTGTGAGATGATAATCCAGCGGTTCATCTCACAAATAACGGCTGAAGCGTTACGAAAGTTTCTAAACGGCGAGGACTAATCTCAGCTATATGAAGCAAGGAGTTATAACGGCGATCAAGTGTGCCACGTGGACTAAACCGTTACGACGGTTTCTTCTTTCTATTTCTATAAATTTGTGTTCAACGAAATGTCTGAGTGTGTGAGCGATATTAAGAATACCTGTGTGTGTATAGGTTCTTGAATACTAGTTGATTTGTTTGTTCAAATCTTGTTTGTGTCCAACCTCCTCTAAATTCCGATCTCAAATTCGTTCTTATCGCCAACAAGTGGTATCAGAGCTTGAGGTTCTAAGTTGTGAAGATGTCGAAGAGAGGAGGATCATCCGTAAGTGACTCAAATGCCCAAATTCAAGAACTTGTGCCAAGAATCGAAGAAGTGACGTCTTCGATCTTCTCCCTGACATCCATGAACTATCGGCTATGGGCGATGAGAATGGAAGTATACTTGGAAGCTCATGGATTGTGGGAATCAATCACCGAAACCGAGACAAACCGAAAGAAAGATCGGCAAGCTCTCTCAGCTATCCGAAACTCTGTCTTAGAGTCCGTAAGCTTTCAATTGGATGTCAAGAAAACAGCAAAAGAGAATTGGGAGACAATTTGAATACTCCATGTGGGGGTAGATCACGTCGTTCAATCGAAGATCCAATCGTTACGACGGGAATTCAAAAATCTTGCAATGAAAAAAGACGAGAAGGTAAGTGAATTCTCTTCACGTTTCACCAAGATTATTTCTGAATTAAGAGACTTGGGAGAGCAATTAGAGGAGAAAGAAGTGGTGGCGAAGCTCCTCCGATCAATGCCGATGAAGTATGACTCTCTAACCTTTTCTCTTGAACAACTCGGAAACATGAGAGGGCTGAGTGTTGATGAAGTGATCGGGTCTTTGAGAGTGCATGAACAGATATCCCAACAAAGAGATTCGAGGGAAGAAGAGCAAGTTCTGCTTGCTCGAGCCTTTAATCAGTCCAAGAAGGGTGATCGTGGTTCATCCTCAAGAGGAAGAGGATCAAGCAGAGGAAGAGGAAGAGGTCGCGGATGAGGTAGATTCTCCAAGAATGACAGAGATGAAGAAGAGAAATAACCGTTTGACAAGTGAAAGATAAAGTGCTACAATTGTCAAAAGATGGGTCACTTTGCCGATGAGTGTTATTAAGACACAAAGAAGAAAGGGGAAAGAGGAGAAGGCAAACGTCACTGAGGAAACCGAAGAAGAATCGGCCCTCATGATGGTCGTATTTGATGAGTGTGGAAAATTACTTTTTTAAGGAACAAATGATTCACATGATGATTGCATATGGTATCTTGATACGGGAGCTAGTAGTCACATGACAGGTAAGACGACATTCTTTCATAACATTGATGAAAATCTGAAGGGAAGAGTGAAATTTGGTGATGGATCTACGATCCCATATGAAGGTAAGGGTAATATCTCTGTTACTCTTAAGACTGGTGAAATTTTGATAATTCCACATGTCCTTTACTTACCTGACTTAAAGACTAACATCCTAAGCCTTGGGAAATTGGATGACCAAAGTTGTAAGACCTTCTTGAGCAGTGGCTTCCTCACGGTTCATGAAAAATCCAGCAGACTTCTTACCAAGACAAAGAAAACGTTGGGAAATATGTACAAAATGAAGATCAACATCAATGAGAGGTGTAATCTGATTGAGAAAGAAGCAAGTGAAGCTCTGTAAAAGATTCTACCATCAGAGTTTTTACACTCTACAAGATATGATTAGAGGAGATCTAGTGAAAGGTTTACCTTAATTCCAAAATCCGAAGGAGGTATGTGCTCACTGCATCTCAAGTAAACACTCAAGAACTTCATTTTCATCTTCAGCATACAGAGCTTTGAGTGTTCTTGAATTGATGCATATGAATATTTGTGGACCTATAAGTCCACAGAAAGTAGGTGGAAAGAAATATTTTCTCCTAATTGTCGATGATTATTCGAGGTGTATGTGGGTAGCTCTGCTTAAGGAGAAGTCAGATGCCTTAGAACAATTCAAGAGATTTAAATCGATGGCAGAAGCTGAGAAAGGAGTAAAAATAAAGTGTATAAGAAGTGATCAAGGGGGAGAATTCACCTTAGATGAATTCAAAAAACTGTGTGATGAGAGTGGGATTAAAAAACAACTTACTACTCATACCCCACAATAGAATGGTGTGGGGTATAAGAAAAAATAGAACTATCATGGGCTTAGTGAGGAGCATGTTGAAAGAGAAAGAACTTCCTCTGGAATTAAGGGGAGAGGCAATTAGTACCTGTGTATATGTGCTTAACAGGTCTTCTACAAAAGGGGTGAAAGGGAAGACACCCTATGAGAAGTGGGATAAGAGAAAACCGAATGCGAGTCATTTAAGGATATTCGGCTCTATGGCATTTGTCAAAACCACTGTAAGACTCTCAAAGCTTGAAGATAGAAGTAAATGTATGCTATTTATGGGATATGAAGCCGGATCAAAAGCCTACAGATGCCTACCCTGTTACTTTTAAAATTCACATCAGCAGAGATTTGATATTCGATGAGAAAAAGACCTTCAAATTCAGTGAAGAAGGTAAATTGGGAAAGTTCTCTTTATGTTCTTCAAATTTTCTTAAAATCACAGGATTAGAAGAAGGTGAAAGAGATTCATGTGAAGAACAAGGAGAACAATCAGTGATAGATGAGTCAAGAGGGAGAGATCTCAGTCAATCAAAAGACTCAGAAGAAGAAGAAGAGCCACTGAGGTATAGATCCATTCAGTCAATCTATGATGAAACTAAACTTTTGTGCAGTGAAACATGTCTTCTTTTCAATGAAGAACTATCCTCTTACTCCTTGGCTACAAAAAAAAAAGGAGTGGAGAGAAGCAATGAAGGAAGAAATTTCAGCAATTTTAAAGAATCAGACGTGGACTATGGTTAAACCACTGAGAGATATCAAGACAATTGGGGTAAAATGGGTGTTTTGGGTTAAGAAGGACAGCAAGGGAAGAATCTTGAGGTACAAAGCAAGGTTAGTAGTAAAGGGGCATGCTCAAAAGGAGGGAATAGACTATGGTGAAGTCTTCTCCCCTGTTGCAAGGATGGAATCCATCCGAATCTTAATAGCTATTGCTGCACAAGAATAGTGGGAATTACATCATATAGATGTTCAAACAGCTTTCTTGAATGGGGAAATCAAGGAAGACATCAACATATCTCAACCTGGAGGCTTTGAAATCAAAGGAAAGGAAGATCATATGTTTAAATTAAGAAAAGCTCTATATGGATTGAATTAACCACCGAGGGCTTGGAATTCAAAATTGAGTGAAGTATTGATGCAAAAGGGATTTGTGAGGAGCAACAATGATTATTGACGGATCATTTTCATGCGTCGTTTAAAACACAAAAAACGTTGGTCAAACAAAATTTATAAAACCGAACTCACAAAGATAAGATATAAAATCAAGTAATGTGTAAGTATCGGGTCGATCCACAGAGAGCAAGGTTGACTTTAATCGCAGAGTTGACTTGGTCAAACTTAGGTTTAAAAGGAGTTTTAAATAAGTAAAAATAAGAATTAATGAGTGGAAATGATATAAATAAGCTAAATAAGAAGTTTTGAGAATTTCATTCTCGAGTTTGATAGAGAAAAGTCAAAGTCAAAGCATTGACTTTGACCAATAGTAGGTGTTCTACAAAATTGGAGAACCAAAAAGAGTCAGAACATTAAGAAAATTAGATATTTAGAAACTAGAGAGAAAATGGAATTTATTCATATATAACTCATGATTTTTGGATAAGAAATGGATTTACTATGAATTATTGAAAATCAAATATCATTAAATCCCCAAAATTAACACCTTAGGGGAAATCTTCAAATTGACAGGTCAAATGAAGTCCAAATCCTACAATTTATATGTTAATGGAAAGTTAAGAACCAGAGAAATCTAAAAAGACCAAAATTATCAAATTCTGATCTGTAAATCAAAAGTAATTGACCCTGAAAGTCAACGTTTGACTTCTGATGAAAGATGAACAGTCCTTGGTCAAACGTCAAATTGGAGGGCCAAATGAAATCGGAATTTGATGAATTTGCTATCAACGGAAAGCTGATGAAAAGAGGAATCCAATGAAACTAAAATTAATTTGTAATTATAATCAAAGATATATCCTATTTTCAAAATCAAAAATTTTTCAGACTGAAAATTGGGGAAAATGAAGAACACTATGAACTAATTTGCAAAATTAAACTTCTAAATCTAATAAGAACTCAAATTACCTCTTGATAATCGATCGAATCTCACTACTAACCTGATTGCCGCAAGAATGAGGCTTCAATTCTTGTGGATTGGAGCAAATTTGCTCAAATTCTTCCTCGTGGACGTTCGGAATTCAAGGGGAAAATTCGATGAAATCAAGAAATTAAATCGTTATTATCGTGCTTCAATGGCTGCGTCTCTACACTCTTGGAAGCAGAGGATCACGAGAACTTAAGACGTTCCTTGAAATTTGCTTAATTTCTTCACAAATCGATCAAAAGTTGAAGAACAAAGGGCGAATACATGGCTTTTTAAAGGGAAAATTAGCCCAAAATCTAGGGCAATTGAGGTGGTCATGGAAGCGATTTGCAAGGGTCATGGGAGCGGTTTATTTGGGCGACATCGTGGCTTCCAGATTGGCATGGAATGATCCACAATTTTGTTTCAAAAGAGCCACGATCGCACCACGATAGGGCCACAATCGCGCCGCGATCGGGCTACGATCGTGGGTCGATCGTGATCTCGATCCTCCGAAGAATGCCTTGTGAAGATCGTGGAGGTGATTCTACCATGAAGGAGTCCCGATCGTGGCTCGATCGCACCGCGATCTCGGTTTGATCACGCCACGATCGTGGACTTCTTTCATGCATTTTCCAAGCTGTCCAATGGAGATTGCGACCTGATTAAAATCTGACGCGCCAGAGAGTTCCACGTGTCTGCAGGTGAGTTTTCAGATTCGGATCACGATCGTGATCCCATCGCGATCGAAATCATGATGAAAATCCGGTGCTTCCAGCGCCTCCACATGCTTCATTTGCGTCGCGTGTCTGAGGGAGATCGGACGCTCTTGAAGCGTCCACGATGAGAATAAAATCCACCTCTTAGTAGACGTCCGATAGCGATCGTGCGGTATTCGAGTTGATGATGATCCGACACTCCCGAGCTTCCACATGGCGTCAAGTAAGCTGTTCGATGCTCCCAGATAATGATCACAATCGTGGTCACGATCGAACGCACCTGGCGCTTCCACGTGGCAGCTGTTGAAGGGTCACTGAACGTGTACTTTACGCACGTGTTTTGATTAGTGATCACGTGGACTCGGGTCCACGCGATCGATGAAGCGTGATCGGTATCGACGCACATGATGCGGCCACGTCACCTGCAAAAGGTAAGAAACATGTGGGACATAGTCCCACACGGAAGAAATTTTGAATTAAGTGAAGCTTAACAATAGGGGTGCGGTAACGCATTTGTGTTACCGCCCCCAACTTCTTACCAGAGCCCACTAACACGTGGGCCCTTCACCTGTCGACCTCACCTGCCACGTGGCGCACCACACGGGCGCCCACGTGGACCCGCATGGCCTCCTGCCACGTGTCCGCGTCCTGTGCGCCACTTGCGTCTCGAGTGGGCCACCCGCAGCCCTGCCGCGTTGCATCCGCGCGGTGGTCCCGCGTGCCACATGTCAGCTCGCTGCCTGGCCCGCTTGCCACATCACCACCTGCAGGTAAATACCCCTTTTTGCGATTTTTTAATAAGGAAAAATCAATTTAAAATAATATCAAAATCAGAAAAGGCATAAACTTCAGAAATTCATAATTTAAAATATACAACTCCTTTTTAATCTAAATTTTCTCCATTGGATCACAAATTTCTTCCTTTTTAACGTCATGTCATTAAAAATATATTTCAAAGAAGAAATCAAGATGAATTAAAATTTTCTTAACTCATTTCTTAATAATTATTCTAAATCATAAGTGCATCTGGAAATTATCCTTCAAGACATGCACTAAAGTCAAAATCATTTAATAAAAGATATTAACTTCTATTAATTTAAAGTTAAAAAAAGATTAATCATCTATTAATCATGAAATTTTCCCTAATTTATGCATAAAATCGACTTTAGTGAAATGACGTACCAATGGAGAAAATTCCTAAAAAAGTATGATAACATGCATCCTATTCTCATAAAATAAGCATGAATATGAGTTAATTAGGATAAGAATTTAACTTATAAATGCATGTTATCAATTATGCAGTGCATTATGAGAAAGAGATGCAAGAGAGAGTCATAATTGGTGTCTATGTCGATGATATGATCATCACTAGGTGAATTCATGCAAAATAAAGAAGTTCAAGGAGAGCACAAAACAGTTTTTCGAAATAACTGACTTTGGAATACTAAGTTCTTACTCAGGTATTGAAATTAAGCATGAAGCATCTCACTTTTGGCTTTTTCAGAAGTCATACATCAAAACCATATTTCATTATTTCAACATGAGCAAGTGCAATTCAGCAAGAACTCCGATGGAAGCACAGTTGAAATTTGAGAAGGAAGGAAGAGAAGAAGAGGAGAATCCATCAAAATTCAGAAGCTTAATCGGGTGCCTCAGGTATTTGGTACAGATATAACCCATAGTGTGAATTATTTGAGCAGATATATGAGCAATCCAAATTCGGAACATACGAGTGCAGCAAAGAGAACTTTAAGGTATATCCGAGGAACATCTTCGTTTGGATTGAGCTATGAGAAAATGAAGAAGAATCGTTCTATTCAAGGTTTTAGCAATAGTGATTTTGCCAAAGATAGTGATGATCGGAAGAGTACAACCGGTCAAGTGTTTTTCATTGGAAATTCTGCTATCACATGAAACACAGTGAACCACAGCGTGGTTGCGTTATCGTCATGTGAAGCTGAAAATATTACAGCCTTGACTGCTACTTGCCAAGGCATGTGGATCATCCAATTTGTTGAAGAATTATTAAATATTATGGTCAGTCCTTTTAAATTATTAGCTGACAACAAATCGGCTATAGCATTAAGCAAAAACCCAAGTCATCACGGACGAAGCAAAAATATTGAAACAAAGTTTTATTTCATCCGGGGTTGTTTGGAGAAAGGGTATGTGGAGGTTGAGTACGTGAAGACGAAATCGCAGCTAGGTGATTCCTTAACAAAATCACTGGGATGCATAGAATTTAAAGAGATTTGGGAGAAATTGGGCGTCGCGATGATGAACTAGGCTTGGATTATGGAAGAGTTTGTGAAATGATAATCTAGCCGTTCATCTCACAAGTAACAACTGAAGCATTACGAAAGTTTCTAAACGGCGAGGACTAATCTCAGCCATAGGAAGCAAGGAGTTATAACGGCGATCAAGTGCACCACGTGGACTAAACCATTACAACGGTTTCTTCTTTCTATTTCTATAAATTTATGTTCGACACAAAAAAGAAATTTCTGAGTGTGTGAGAGATATTACGAATACCTGTGTGTGTGTATATGTTCTTGAATACTAGTTGATTTGTTTGTTCAAATCTTGTTTGTGTCCAACCTCCTCTTAATTCCGATCTCAAATTCTTTCTTATTGCCAACAGC
>JAHCZF010001691.1:0-13779 GCA_024174645.1 Lemna minuta
ATTCGGTATTATTTTTGACACGAGACAGTGTGAAATCGATGACCTCGCGGTCTCGTCTCGTCACTCCTCATATGAACGGCTGAGATTAAAACATTTTTTTAAAACACAAATCATCGCCCAATAATAGTGCGCCACGTACCCCTTCACGTAAGTAAAAATCGAGGGCTAAGATTAAACTCAAAAATCATACGCTTCGCATTTTACCAGGTCGCCTGTGATAAAATAAATAAAAAGATAGTCCCACATGGCAAAAATAATGGCTCAAATCATGTTTAAATATAGAGGCGCATTAATGATTTAGCTTATATCCTCAAAAAGGATGCTTCACCACTTTATACTCACACACATATGTACACACGTGTGCACCACGTGGCATGTGCATTCACTGAGACACAAGCACGCTATCCACGTACTCATCACATTAGCGCGTGATAAATAAATCAAAATTTATATTTTTAAATCAAAATCAATTAAAAAAATCCAAAGAAATCTAGAAAAATTTATAATTCCATTTTTTGGAGTCTTTATCTTAAAGAAGTGCTCCCTTTTTCTCTTAGAAAACTTTTGTTTCTTGCTTTCTTGTTTGTGGGTTCTTGAAATAAAGAAACCCAAAATGTATGTAGAGGAATTCTATTTTAATACACCTATCTTTTAATAAATATATAATGAGATGATGGGTGTAATGGCATGTTTAACAATTTAGTAGAATTAAAGACGAGAAATTTATGAGTGTTTGTGGTTACTTTAATGCGCTCATCAGTGATAACATGCTATATTAACATGATAAAACATGATTATTGATGCATATTAAAGCATAAATGATTTCATATTCATGCATGTTATCATACTTATGTGTATTTTTCTATCATTTCATGAAAAAGTAATTATAATCTAAAAAATATCTTAAATTAGGGTTAAATGTGATGATTTAAAAGATAAATAATTAATAACCCATCTTTACTTGAGATTATAAATGTTTTTAAAGTTAAAATAATGAGAGAAAATGTTTTATAAACATTTATTTATATTTTCTTAAGTTAAATCCTTAAAAAAATGTGTTTTTGAAATAAAATTTAAAACTCTCATTATTTATCAAATTTTATCTTTTAGAATGATAGATAATTAAATTTCGGATCAAATGAAAGAAATTTGGATTAATTTGGGGTTATATATTAAAATTTATGAATTTTCTATTTTTAGGGATTTTTTACGGATTTTTCTAAATTAATTTCGATTTTTTTAAGATTAAAATGATTTAAATAAAGGGCAAAAGGGGGATATTTCTGCGCGGGACCCACGTGAATGCGACGTGGCACGCAAGGCCACGTGGCAGCGCCACGCGGGCCCACGCGGCGATGTGACGGATGCACATTATTTATATATACTTATATAGTTTATAATATATAGCCTTCCGCTTATCGGAAGGGAATTATTACCCCTCAAATAAGTCGCACGTTATAAACTCGATGGATTCTTTTAATTCTCTCCGCGTGGGACTAAGTTCCACGGAGTTATTTTTTTGCGCAGAACACATGGCGGAAGGGGAGACGTCGAATCAGGTGGAGTATGATCGAGGCGCGTCGATCGAGTGCACTAATGGCCCACCGGATCACATCAAAACGCACATGGCATTTTAAAAGCGTTATAACGGACACGATTTCATCACACGGGGATCATCCGAAGCGTCGGATTGCGATCTAACGGCGGAGATCAATGGTGTTTTATAAACGCATTTCATCAAACTTCATCCGGACCGTCCATCTCAGATCCAACGATCACGACTTAATTGAAACGATCCACGATGGACCGCTCCATAATAACCGTCGATCATTTTGATCGGACGGTTACGCCCAAATGTACTATAAAAAGACATGTTCTTCGATGTTCTAAAGCATTCGAGTTGGAAATCAAGAAATTGATCCGTCTTGACACCTCCCCTCTCGTTTCTCTCAATCCCATCGTGTTCTACACTCATTTCCGCACCTCCGGAGAATTTGAGATTGAGATTTGGCCGTGTAGATCGGTAGAAATCAACGCTTGAACTCACGAAGGCGTTCTTCGGTATTTTTGGTGATTAATCGGGTTAATTGCGCTAATCCAATCGCTAATTATGGTTAGTGGAAGCGGTTTTTGCTAATCTTTCATCCATTTATGTTTGATTTCAATTTAGATTAGGATTTAAGGTTTAATTTCATTTAATTTTAGCTAAAATTGCGATTTCTTCATCCGAAATTTTCTCTCCACTTCAATCTTCAATTTCTCCACGAAATTGAGTTGAAGTTCTCTTTCATAATTTACCATTTTCCCCAATTTCTATCATCAACTCATTGTCTGATTTGATCAGTTTTGAAGCAAACATCAAGAATTTCCTTATTTTCCTATGGATTTGACCCTTATTTACCATTATACCCTTCAATTCGATACATTTTCATCAAATTGGTAAGTTCGGAAATATTGTTGACACGAGACCGTGTGAAATCAACGACCTCGCGGTCCCGTCTCGTCAATTAGCCACCACCCCTAGAGCGTTGCTCCTTCCCCCCCTTCCAAGTGCCACCACCCTTAGAGAATTACCGCTCCTCCCCCTTTCCAAGGTTGCTATTGCTCAACCTCTCTTCTATATAGGGCCTAACTATGGCATATTCATGAAACTATGTATGCAAACAAGACCAACATCAGCTGCATGATTGAAATTTTTGAGTCCATATTTGCCTACAAACAAGGTGATGAGACCCTTTCTGATCACCTTGGTCACCTAAAAGATTGGTCTCTATGTCAACTACCCATGATAGATTTCTGCACATTAGAACGATGTCTCAAGGGATTAATTGTTGGGGTTTATCTCAATGCCTTTAAATCAATTGTTGATTCTCAAATTCTTGTAAGGTATTTTCTAGTACCCAAGTTTCTATATATATATGACATATATATTCTCCTTAGCTATTCAACATGGCATTAGAGTCCCTAGGAACACTTGAGTCCCATGACCTCTAGTAGAATCTACCTATCCATCTGTCATGGTAGCATCTACAACTCAGGGCCAAGATGAGGGGCTAGCTTCATGCTTACAATTTCTCATGGAAAATATCCTTCTGTAGACCTTTTCTCCTTTGATTTCTTATGGCAAGACTCTCTTTGGACTACTCATGCTTAATAAAAGTTATTGAAGGACTTTGGCAAGCCTGAATGGGATCAAGCTATTTTTTCCACTTACATCAGCTCGACTCTCCTTGGTGCCTCTACAACACTGGCTAAGTAAACCATCCAAATGAGATTTACCCTAATGGAATATGAAGCATGAAAGCAATCTCAAGTGCTCACTATGACCACCAACTTGGCTTCCACTTCAAATAAACATGTACTTCTTGCTTCTAGATCTCGTGGGTTATTGACTTGGGGGCTTCAACTCATCTGAGCAGAACCCCTTCCATCCTCTCCTCCCTTACTTCTACTATAACTTATCCACTCGTCTCCATTTTTGATGGTCGATCATGCCCTCTTAAAGTGTATGGATTGAACAAAAATACTTCCTCCCTTACCCTATATGATGTTTTAATTGTTCTTGGTTTTCCCGCTAACCTTCTTTTTAGTAGAACCATTATCCATACCCTTAATTGTGTTGCCATCTTCTAACCTTTCTATTTTGTCTTCCAAAACCTTTACATCAATCAAAGGATTGGTTTGGGCCAAGAGAATGTTTGTGGGATCTATGAGCACATGCCAAAAACCCCTTTGTCAAGACATATTATATTGTTGTTAATTCTTCTTCTTCTTGCATTTCGTGTCATCATAGACTTGGCCACCCATTTTTTGTAAACTTAAGAAATATTTACCATGGTTATCTTTTCTAAGTCTATGTGTTTTTCGTGCCAAAAGGCTAGCAACATCCTTTTGCATACCTTATTTGTGATTCCTTTCCATCATCTCATGCATTCGACTTCGTTCACTATTATGTTTCATCCCTTTCATGTTTTCAATCCCTTTTGGGCCATATTTATTATATAGTGTTCTAGATGATTATACTCAAGCCACATACGTACATCTCATCAAAGACCATGTGATAACATGAAATTTATACATGAATTCACATGATTATTAATTCAGTTTAAGGCATTAAATATTCTATTTGTATGCATCTTATCATATTTTGAGTGCATTTCTATCATTTTATGTAATTTTAGCTCATGATCTAAAAAGGTATCATTTTGGGGATAATTATGCATAATTCTAATAATATAATTTATTCCCATTTATATTTGAAATCATAATTGTATTTTCATGATTTAATGATGAGAGAAAATATTTTTATTTACAGTCATGTATTTTTCTAAATTTATTTTCTAAGAAGAATGAGTGTATTTTTTGAAATTAAGATTGATTCTCTTTTTATTTAAATATTTTGAATTTTTATAATGATAGATGATTCAATTTCTGATCCAACAAAATAAATTTGGATTAATTTCGAGTTGTATTTTAAAAGTTATGAATTTTCTAATGTTTACGAATTTTATGGAATTTTTATGAATTTATTTAAACCTATTTTCAATTTTTAAAATAATAAAATTTAAATAAAAATATTGTATTTAATCACGCGCTGATGTAGCGACGCATGTACATGCCATGTGGCGGCGCCTGCGTGACACGGTTGCGCGTGTGTGCGTGTGTGCGTAAGAGTGTGTGTGTGTGTGTGTGTGTGTGTGTGTGTGTGTGTGTGTGTGTGTGTGTGTGTGTGTGTGTGTGTGTGTGTGTGTGTGTGTGTGTGTGTGTGTGTGTGTGTGTGTGTGTGTGTGTGTGTGTGTGTGTGTGTGTGTGCGCGTGCGTGCGTGCGTGCGTGTGTACGCACAAGTGCGCGTGAGAGTGATTAGTTGGTTAAGCATCCGTTAGGAACTTTACGCTAACCCATTAAGCTCTCATACATTATATACACAATTAAATACTCTGACTTTTATCTTGTGGGACTAGTATGTTTGTTTTTATTTGCATGTGACGTGGCGCAATGAGAGACGTTCGATCGCGCGGTTTAATCGTGATCATTAGATTTCACTTACTCGCAAGGGTACGTGGCGACATCTGAGTAGGCGATGACTCAATTTAATGCAATTTAATCTCAACTAGGGTTGGGCAGTCCTAGTCACTGTCTGGTTTTTGGCACACCATTCCGTCCAAATCTGAATTCGGTCTCGGTCTCGGTCTCGGTCTCGGTCCACCTCGGTCACGGTTCGGTTTGGTCTTAACTTCGGTCTCTCTTGACCATGGATATGCATATTTAAAAAGAGATAAATATATCAACATCTATTAATAATAAAAAAATTCATAGTCAGAAACCTTACCGATGATACTTATTGATTTGAAACAAAGAAGAAGAAAGCATAATAACATGAAAATTAGTTTGTATCTTCACCAAATTCTTCTTCATCAGTATCTGCTTCATCCTTTTTACCCCAAGATTTTAAGGTCATCAAAATAGATATAGTTCTTGCGGATAATTTCCCCGTTTTGTATTTTATGATCCCCCGTCCTGATGAGAAAAGATACTCTGATGGAGAGCTCGAAGCACAAACTGAGATAAATCCCTTTGCTAACATTTCCAGTCGTGGATATTTTTCGGGTTAATCGCCCCATTTATCCCGTGTTTTGGGGTTTATCTCCGTTTTATCCCGTGTTTTCAAACATAGCCTAATCTATCCCGAATTTGTCAAATCAGCCCGAGATATCCCGGGTTTGTCACATCAAGCCCGGTGTACTCTCGTGGACGGCCACGTCGGCGTTGAATCCACGTCGGCGTGGAATCATCACCACGTCGGACGCCATTTATCCCGGATGCGTGGAATCCACGTCGGACGCCTCAAAGTTTTTCTGTTTTCCTTAGTGCTCTCGACAAACTCGACGGCTATCCGTGAGACAGCTCGGGATCTTGCCGTGTTTTGATCTCGGTAAGTTTTTCAAAAGCATTTCGCCCTCATTTTTTTCAAAATCGTCGCCCCATTTTTTTCAAAATCGTTCGCCCCATTTTCTCAAAAATCTGTTTGTAAAAACGATTTCAAATCGCTTTTTAAGGAGAACGATTTCAAATCGTTTCTCCACAGAAACGATTTCAAATCTGAAGAACGATTTTCAAATCGTTCTTCGTAAAAACGGAGATTTCGATTTCGAAATCTGAAGAACGATTTCGAAATCGTTCTTCAGAAAAACTGAAGAATGTTCCCATTTGTGTTATCTTACCATGTTTAATTGTTTACATAAAAATTTGTCGAATATTAGTATTAATTAAAAATCAGTCTATCTATCCATCTAAACTCTCGCCTATAAATCGTTTCTTTTTCATCCTTCCATCCGTTCATATGTCTATCAGTCCATCCATCGATTGATAAAGTTTCAATATTTACACAATTCTACCATTTGTGTGCAGGTGCTGGTGAGATTTCCAATGGGGGAACGCAAGGAGAGAAGGTTCCACAGCTCCTCTCCGGTGAAATCACTCTATGACTTTGTTGACTCTCTCGACTGTCTCAGTGTTGAGAACTACAGCTTGGTCACCAGCTTTCCACGTCTCTCCTATGGCTCCGATAAGCACTCCCTCACCTTGAAAGAGGCAGGCCTCCACCCCCAAGCTAGGATTTTTGTTGAGTTGGCTGACCCATGAATCTTCACCTCACCTCATCTCTCCCTCTCCCCCTCTCTCTCTCTCTACAAAAGTATTTCAAGTATGCTACTGTTAACTCGAATAGATTTCATTACATCCTAGATTTATGCGGTTTGTTCATAAATACCGTGCTATACTCATGTTATACGTAACCTCCGTGAAATCCCCCAAATGGGTCTATGTGGAGTCGTTTTTATAATCAGAAGAGAGAGAGATGGATAGAACGATTCGATAGGCAGTAAAAATAGACAAACGATAAGATTCTCGCACAAGCAGGGGCCACCATGACAGCCTCTCGCTTGTCTCCATTCTACTCGTCTTTCTGGTTTGGGTTTTTAGGTTAATCAGATTTGATTAGAAAGTTCCCACCAGTCAGGGACGAAGAGAGGAGAGAGACCAAGCTATTTACAAAACTCAAATTTCTCCATAAGAATTCATCTCGATCTCGGACTTAAGCTTCTTCGAACATCCCCCAATCAGCGGCCCCGATCTGCCTTTCCCGAAGGCACCGCCATGAGAGATCGCTGATAAGCTCCCACTGCCTCTGAGATGCCACAATCGAAGGTTCTCATCTGCCCTGACATCTTTCCTGTAAGTTGAACTAGATGCGTAAATATCTCCATTCTATTTGCGCCTTTTAGTGGTCTCAGGAAGTCAAAACCAATCCCAAAGTCAATGCTCCATATCATAGTCAAAGTCAATCGCATTAAAAGTCAAACCTCGACTAGAAACTGCGCCCCTACTTTTCTTTAAATAAATAAAGAAAAAAGTACTTAGAAACGTGACTCCCTATTTCTCTCTCTGGGGAAGAAATAAACAAAAAAAGGTCGTACTCTTCTCCGACTCTGTGAACGCGTCGCAGAGCGTTGATGATCGCGGATGGAGCTCGTTCTTCGTAGAAGATTTCCACCGGAGAGAGCAAGCTGTTCATCAGAGTATAAAGATCCGATCAGAACGGCCATTTAGGGCAGTATCGTTTCTCTTGAAAGACAACGATTCGATATCTCTCTCTAGAAATTTCATAAAAGAACTAAAAATATATTTTCTTTCTAGGATCTTCAGGGTGGATCAGACAAAGATTCAATTTTTTCCTCTCTAGAAAATCCATAAAATTACTAAAAATATGAATTCTTCAACAGGATCTGCAGAAAAAGACTTTTTTTCTTCTAGATATCTCTAGATATTTCATAAAATAACAAAAAATGACTTTTTTCTAGGATCTTTAGGGGAAGAAGAAAAAGATTCACCGTCTTTATCTATAGAAATCTCAACAAAACAAGAAGAAAATGAATTTTCTTTCCAGATAATCAGGGAGCAGCAGACAACCGTTTTCTTCTAATCCGAGTAATCGAAGCTTCATCTCGTCTAATAATCGAAGCTTCATCTCGTTTAATAACAGAAAAACTTTGAGGCGTCCGACGTGGATTCCACGCATCCGGGATAAATGGCGTCCGACGTGGCGATGATTCCACGCCGACATGGATTCAACGCCGACGTGGCCGTCCACGAGAGTACACCGGGCTTGATGTGACAAACCCGGGATATCTCGGGCTGATTTGACAAATTCGGGATAGATTAGGCTAAGTTTGAAAACACGGGATAAAACGGAGATAAACCCCAAAACACGGGATAAATGGGGCGATTAACCCATATTTTTCAGAACCAATCTTACACCACCATTGTAGAGCATCAAGATGAGAACATTCAACTTGAGAGTCATGCAAATAATCAAATATTTCATCAGATATTAGTTTTTCTAATAAGATGTTTATGTTCTTCTTCCTTTTACGCTTCATCAATTCAACCATCATTTTCGAACAAGTTGTAGAAGTATTGGATAATGGCTCACTTTGTGAGGAAGCACTTGATACTAGCGGGCAGGCATCAATTGAAGCAAATACTTCAAAGTCTTTGTGATATACTCTTGCTCATCAGTTGGACTATATTCAAATTTCAAAGATGGATCTAGCAGGTAAGCAATGGGAAAGATTGGATTTCTTTTTACCTGTGGCTCGTATTTAAGTAACGTTGTTTTCATCACAGTATATGCTCCTTTTAGTGCCATTGACTGCTCTATGCTCATTGGTCTTCCCATCACACCTTGAGAAGGATTACCTAAGGCAATAATTGATGTGTTTAACTGATTTAACAAAAGATCAAAAATAGAAGTAACATTAGGCAATGTAAGGGCCTTTGATTGAGAAAACATCTCGGTGGCTTCCTTAAAAGCTAGAAGTTCTTCTACAAAAATCTTAAGAAGATCCCACTCTTCCCACATGATTAAAGAACTTCCTTTACCATCTTTAAGACAAGTTGTTGCCATTGCATTTAACACCTTCCTCTTGTCCCATGCTGTCATAATCATGACATCTATGTTGTCGAATTCCACCTGATGGGGACATCTATGGTTAATAAATTTTTATTTGACATTTTATACCTCTCACATAATTCCTTATACTGATGAATTCTTTGTGGTGTGCTATTTTCCGCAAGAACAAGTTTTCAAAGTCGATGAAGAATTACTCCAACTGATCTTTGTGAAGTAACTTCTATGTCATCTTCTTCACACTCTTCATCACCCTCACTTTCTGAACATAATAAAGTCGATGATGAATTACCCAACTCCTTCAAGCCTCCTTGAACAGCTAGGTTGAGAACATGGACCATACATGGCACATGGAGCTGCCTGTTGATAAGCTCAAAATGTGGTATTAATCAGTGATAAACAATATAAATAATTATTATGTCGTGTGAGTTTTTGAGCTTACGCGACAACATTTATAAACCTCATGAGCCTAGGGCAAGCAAGGGTCGATCCACAGGGAGCGGGTAATTGACCAGTGAATTTCCAATTTAAAACAGATTTTTTTGAATTTTTAGAGAATACTTAATACCTTCTTAAGAACTGGAGATTGAGACTACTAAGTAAACTAAGGAAATGTATATTTTAGAAGTTTATTTAATCTTTAGATCATTTCTAAAATGCAAACAGAGATTAATTTTCACGTAATTTAGGAAATATATTAGAAATAAAGAAAACAAATGAGAAGAATAGTGATTAAAGAGAGTTACTGAGAAATAAGAAGTAAGAAAAGAAAAGAATAAGGATAATGAGTGCAAAGAGGCAGAAGACGCGAACAGTAAGAGAGAGAGTAGAGATTCGAGATGAATGAAAGTAATCTATATCAAAGAAGAGAGAGAGAGATACGAGAAGGAGAAGAGAAAGCGATGAAAGTGGGGGTGCGAGACACAGTGTAGACATATAACAGATTAGAGATGAGTGAGAGAAGTAGAAATAATGTTTACCGTGAAATCAGTTTTAACTCAAAACCGATTTCAGAAACTTATTTTGGGTAGGAACGGAACTAGAGGTGGGCAGCGGTAGTGCGTGCGATTAAGGATGAGATGCGAAGACAATGAAGAGCGACTAAGTAGAAAAATTGATTTTAATTTTTTTTTTGAGAATTTTTGTAACTCAAAACTGATTGCAAAAATTTTTTTTGGGCAGATGCACAATTGCAGGCGAGCACCGATAACTCCAATGAGCATGAGGACAGAAGCGAGACAAAGTTCAACTAGGAAAGAATTAAAAACTGATGGAACAAATATTTTTGTGATGGAAGAAGTAGTTATTGAAAAGAATTCAAACAAAGGAAGAGAAAATGGGCTGCCGGAGGGCAGCGGCAATGGGGAGGCAACGATAAACAAGATGAATCTTGCAACCTTGATTACAGGATGAATCTTGGACGAAGCCAACGGCAACGAAAACTCTGCAAGTGGGCTACCTGCCACGGGGGGTAACCTGCAGAAAGAGAGAGAAAAAGGGGACGAGGAAGAGAATGAGAGAGAGATACCTCTTGTCACACCCGTCAAGGCCTGAGGGTCTCTACTTTCTCCTCTTCAGCAACTCTGGACGCCCTTGTTCCTCCTGGCTCTTACTCGGGTAAGAGGGTCACTGATCCAATTGCACACAGGCTTCCAACGCGGGCTGGACTGAATCAAAATGACAAGTTTTTCTCAAGAAACCCTAAGGGTTTAAATCGGGAAGGAGAGAGAGAAGGTGGGCCATTGGATCTCCCGAGCTTCAGCGGTCAGGACCTTCTTCTCCTGCTTGCTTTCCATTCTTTCTTTGGTCTTAATGGGCCTTTTAGTGGATATCTTGACATCTTCATGGAGATGGTGGTTCCTTAAGCTCTTGGTGCCTTACCTAACTCATTGGGCTGCTCCAAAGAATGCTTGGAATGTCTCCTCTGGCTCCTTGGGATCCTGTCGATCAACCTAAACCCTGAAATTGTCTCAAAACATCTTTGATGAGATCGACTCCACTTGACTCTAAGAGTCAAGTAGGGGTTAGTTCTCTTAAAAATACGTAATTTTGCATCTATTTAGGGCAAGGTCTAGAATTTATAACAATAAAAATTTCATAATAAAATGTGGATAAAACATGCAAATAAATACAGAGAAGTTTCTGGGAAGTTCATTAAAACAACATGTTTTATCACTAAGATTTATGAATTATCACCTGGTGAATGTCGATCCACTCTCACGTAATAAATTTTCCAAGCTTGCAGTCATTGTCTTGTTATTACTAGCATTATCTGTTATGATAGCAAAAACCTAGCAAAAAAAATTTATGTTTATAGATTTAAGATTGAAAATAAGGAAGGTAAAATTCATGTTTACTTACCTTTTGAGTGAGATCATACTCTTCTAACCCACGATGCACCACCTCTGCTAAAATTATCCCTTGATGTGATACACCCAACTCCTCAACGGCAAGCACTTGTTCATGAAGTCTCCACATATCATCAATCCAATGTATTGTGATCCCAAGTATAGCCACATTATTTGTAGCTGTCCAAGTGTCTTTTGTAAGGGACACCCTTTCAATTGGTTGAAGTAATTCTCTTACCTTATCCCTTTCATCTTCAAATAGTTTCTCTATCCCTTGTCATCCGGAATGGCGGCTAGGAATCCATGCTTCACCTTGTACTAAGTAGTTGCAAAACTTTTTAAATTGAGGATGATCAAGTAGCGTAAAAGGTGCATCTGTCTTAACAATTAAATCTATATACTCTTTCTTTGTCTGCTCTAAATTCATGCCTGAAAATTTTGAAGTCTTTAAGAAATATTATGAGAGAACAAACTTATTTTGTCCAAGACCAAAGCACTAAAATGGACCGGACCGAAACTAGATCGAGACCAGTCCAGCACATTTTGCGGGACCGACGGTCTCGGTTTGGCCTTCGGTCTTCGACCTCGGTCGGTCTTTGCCCTTCCCTAATCTCAGCCGTTGATCTGAGGAGTTATAATGGTGTAGATTAAATGCACCCGATGGACACGTGGACTCAGTGCGATCTCTCGAAGAAGATCAAACAATAAACATCAAGCGACGCCTCTTCTTCATGCGCGACGCAGAAAAATTTGGACGCTTCATCGTAGATCGAATGAACATAACTTAAAGATAACTATTCACGAATCGACGTTTAATCTGAGCCGTTGATCAAATATAAAACAACACATCTGACGGTTATCCCAAATTTGCCTATAAAATCAAAATATTCTTCGATAGAAGGCTGCTCTTGGATTTTCGAGCAAATCGAATAGTTTAGACACCACAATCTGAGAATCTCTTGAATTCTTCCTCTTCTAAACTCATTTCCGCATTTGAGGAGTGTTTGAAATCAAGAATTGGTTGAGAGTATTGGAAAAAATTACATCTTGAATGCCAGACTTTGTTTTTGAAATCGCAAAATAAAATGCCTTGAATCCGGCGATTAATTGGATCATTTCGAGCGCGGCTTTGCGTTAGATTGCATGCTTTCATCCTAATTCATCTTCCTTTAGCATTAGATTTATATTTTGAATCGTAGATTATTTTAATTTTAGTTTTAATTTTGGTTTTTATCTATTTTTGCGATAAAATTTCTTTCTCAATTTCAAATCTTGATTTCTCCGCGAATTCTAATCCAAATTCAGTGATTTTTTATTTTGTGGATTCGTATTGGAGTTATCTTTCTTAATAAACTAAAATCCCTAATTTCTCACCTCAACTTATTATTTGATTTGATCAAATTTTAAATATATCTTAAAATTTTTCTAATTTCCCCATGGATTCGACCCTTATTCACCACTATACTCTTTTATTTGTTATTATAACTTTAAATTGGTGAGTTTGGAACTTGTTTTGACACAAGATTGTATGCATTCAATGACTGCACGAAATTGTTTAGTCACCATGCACAAGTTCTAGGCATTGTCTCCAAATTTATGCAAGAAATCATTACTCAACATTCCAGCACTCCAAAATAATTCGAACTAAGAATTCTCCAAAAATCGTCCAAACTACGTTCCAAAACTTTGGTGTTAAACATGTAATTATTTACCATACCACTTGCCTTACACCTTTCTATTAAATAGAGTTACAAAAACAAAATACCACATTCTATTGACATCACCGGCACACTACTTAATGAGTTGCACATTATGCACCAACTTTGTTTTGACGCCAAAATGATGGCTATTTATCACCATAAGCACCTTCCTTCCTCCCCTTGGATGGTATGATCCCCCTTGTCTTTTCCCCCAATGCCTTATTCCAAGACCATACACTATATTTATCTAAAATTTCTCCTTGGGCATTAGAAGGAGCATTTATCAATTATTCAAGCAAGAAAAATGGATCTCGTGTCTACTTCCTTGATATGCAATAGCATATTATTTCTACTGATGTCATCTTCCATAAAGATGTTCCTTTCTTCTCTCTATCTACTACTCTTCTCTAAGCACTAATAGAACGAGACCACGAGGTCGTCGAAAAAACACGGTCTCATGTCAAAACAAAGTCCAAACTTACCAATTTTAAGAATAATTCACGAATTGAAGGGTATAATAGTAAATATGAGTTAAATCCATAAGGAATTAGGGAAATTTATGATGATCTCTTCGAACTTGATCAAATCAGACAATGAATCGATGATAGAAATTGAGGAAAATGGTATTTTATGAAAGAGGACTTGAATACGAATCCACGGAATCAAAAATCAATGAATTTGACTTTGATTTTGTGGAGAAATTGAAGATTGAAGATAGCTAAATTTTCTGAAAATCTAAATCACGATTTCACCGAAATTAAG
>JAHCZF010001692.1:0-13721 GCA_024174645.1 Lemna minuta
AAAAGCCCATCTCTTCGTGTCGGCTTTACCCAATTGCCGCTGAAATGAAGAGTCAAGCCTATCTCTTCTCTTCCTCACTCTGACCGTCTCTCTCTCTCTCTCTCTCTCTCTCTCTCTCTCTCTCTCTCTCTCTCTCTCTCTCTCTCTCTCTCTCTCTCTCTCTCTCTCTCTCTCTCTTGGCGCTCCCCGCTTCCATCTCTCCCGCGCGCGCGTGCGAACAGATAAGGGAACAGAAGAGGGAGCTGGACGGAAGGTGGAGAAGGGCGGGCAAGAGCTTATGCGCGGTGGAGAAGTGCCTGCTGAAAGTGGAGAAAGGAAGAGGGAAGAAAAGAAGAAAGAGAGTGGAGAGAGACCGTACCACTCTCCTCCGCCTCTCTTCGCGACGGAATTTTTTCCGTTGCGAGAGAGAGATACACAGAGGAGAGGAAAAGCCCATCTCTTCGTGTCGGCTTTACCCAATTGCCGCTGAAATGAAGAGTCAAGCCTATCTCTTCTCTTCCTCACTCTGACCGTCTCTCTCTCTCTCTCTCTCTCTCTCTCTCTCTCTCTCTCTCTCTCTCTCTCTCTCTCTCTCTTTTCGCGCTCCCCGCTTCCATCTCTCCCGCGCGCGCGCGTGCGCGAACAGAAGAGGGAATAGAAGAGGGAGCTGAACAGAAGAGGGAGCTCCGACTATCTCTCTCTGTTGCTCTCTCGCTCCTGATATGAATTCCCTCTCTCTTTTGCTCTGTCGCTCCATATCAAAATTTCACATTGGGGGTTTCACATTGGGGGTTTCCGGACTATTACCCCAAAAAATTTCCGTTGTAAGGAGAGGTGAGAGGAGAGGCACACCTCTCCTCATCTTTCCACAGGTGCATGCATGCGTAAGGGGGAGGAGGAGATCCTATCGTTTCCCTCTCCTCCTTCACTTCTCCGTGCAGCTCCATCTCCCACTTCCTTCATCTCTCTCCGTGCAGCATAGAAGGAAGGTTCTACATTTATTATCTATAAGAAAAGTACCTCTTGGCCGCCGCTCCCTCTCGCCGCTGGATTCCGCAGCACCGCCGCTCCCTCTCGCCGCAGGCCGGTTTCCTCTCGCCGCCGCTCCCTCTCGCCGCCGCTCCCCTCCGCTGACACTCTCTTACTGTAGAGTTCAAAAAAATATTCAAGGAATAGGAAGTAATCTACTGTAGGGGGAAGATGACTGTAGCATTCTCCTTTTAGCGTTAGCGAAGCAGTCACGAAGAAAAGTCTTTGTTTTGCCCTGTGCAGACATGGCAGCGACGTGGCTTCCGCATCCGGTCAGCTGCTGCCGTGGCGTCCACGTCTCTGCCAGCTCTGCGCGATAGAAGCGTCAGGGTACAGCCTCCACTCCTTGTAAAACATTGGGGTGGAGGCGGCTGTTTCCAAACATTGGGATGAAAAGTGGACAAAACCCAAACATTGGGGGTTTCTAGACTATTACCCCTTACAACAACATGGTGATTATTTTACTAAATATACATGTGTGGCCCTACTGATGTTTGAATGTTAGCTTGCAGATAACTCTTCAAATTAGTGTTTCAGGATGCTATAATCCATATGCCTGAACAACTGGTTCACTGAAACTTATCCCTTTACGTACAAAACCCTAACTCTCCTCAGAAGATGCCTATGAGCTCGGTCTCCGCCAGCGTGCGTCCTTTGATGGCATCCAGAAGCTTATCCTTGGTCACCTGCACACGAAAGCCACGATAACAACGAGGTCCAAGTTTAGGTATAGGATTAGCATTGGGGTTTCAGTGGAAACAGCTCACCTTGTGCCCGAGGTCAACGAGGTGATCAAGTGCAAAGAGACGGAAGCGATATCGGTGGCCGGAAGTTGGAGCTTTGGGGCCACGCCATCCGGGCTGTTTCCAGTCGTTGAGGCCCTCAACAATTCCGCCGTGATGTCTGTCTCCGTGCTCCGTCCTGCCGGAGAATCCTTCGTGGAGCGCTTTAGTCTCCGGGGGGATGTTGATGAGGACCCAGTGAGTCCAGGGAACGATCGGGCTCTCCGGGGTGGGCGCATCGATGTCTTCTACGACTAAACAGAGGCTACCGGCGCCGCCTGGAACGCCGTAGAATTCGAGCGGGGGGGAGATGTCTCTCAAGGCGCCTTGCCCTTCTCCCGTGTACTTGCGGGGAATGCGGTGCCCGTCGTGGAACGTTGGGGAGACTAGTTTGAAAGGCTCCATGGCTGATAGTGAACTTCGTCGGCAAGGAGGATCATTTGTAGAGTTTATCCGGCAAGACGTGTCGGCTTGTTCTGGACAGTTGTCTCTAAGATGACTTTCATAGGTGGCGGGCCACACGGGGAGAGAGAGATGGAGAGAGATAGAGAGAGTAGGTCACTTTCATTTTACTAGACTGTCACTACTATCGTCGACCAAGGTCGGAGACGGATTAAGCATATAAGATAGAGAGTGGGTTAATGAAGTTGACCATCTTCCCACATTATGCTGGGAAATCTCGATCTATGCCCATCGACTTTTGACCAAAGATCATAAAAGATAGAAATTTATCATATAAATGGGGGAAGAGGAGGGAGCGGTGTAGTGAGGTCAAGCATTGTCCCTCATTGTGGTCTTTGTTCACTCAATCTCTGCGATCATTGAGTAAAGAGCATCTATAGGTAACAGATGAGAGGGGGGAAAAAAGAGAAGGTTAATGAATTTAGTCAATGAGAAGTTTTTTTCATTTCATTTAAGGCGTTGAATTCCTTGGATCTCTCTTAAAGAGTGTTTTGACTTTTGAATGAGGCATTTTCTTCATTTCTCTTTGCTTTCTCATCCTCGCTTTCATATGTGAATGGGAAAAAACCCCTTCTTTGAGAAATTTGATGCTAAAAGAGGTGATTTGCTTTTTGTCTATTAAATCACACATTTCATTCCAGGCCAACATGCAGCCAGCAAGATAACGTTGTAGATTTCTTGAAATTTTGCGACAATAACAATAATTCTTTGATAGCATATGTCACCAAATCTTTGGGAAGAAGAGAAAACCAAATATGATAGACATGCCAAAGACATTCAAAGAACAAAAATTGAGTCTCTTCCCCTTATATTGTCAAGTGGATATCGTACATGAGATAGATGAATTATAATAATATCATTGGGCCCAAAAAGGCCAAAACACACACACCTCTAGTATAGAACAAAATTCACACTTACAGGGATCACGGGAAGGACTTCTTGAAACCATTCAAGTGTCCGACCTCTAGCAATATCCACATAGTCACTGGGCAATTGTATCTCCTCTAGAACACCCGTCACAACAAGAGGAAGAGAAGACTAGATAATTTTTCACTAGGCTCATATGAGCACTTTTGTTATGGTCGCTCTCCCCTATTTATAGACTTTGGGAATGTGAACTTTTCATAAAACCCTTATATTTATGTTTGTGTCCACGAATGACCATTAACCTTATGTGTGTAACACTCTAGGTTCATATATCTCGTTAGTTAATGACTCAATCAACCTAATAACACTTATTGGTTTTCCTTATCAATTAACTATATCAATATATGCATTAATTGACTGAGGATCAATTTAACATGATCGCCAACCTGGTAGGTTGAGTCGCCAGCCTAGTTGGTGCCAAGCTACGACACATGCTCTATGAGATATAAAGTATATCAGAACTCTTTCATGAAACCCTACCATCATTGGTTACCGTGTATGTATAAACTTTCATCCACATGAGACTCATGAACGACTTAGGGCATGGTTAACTGTAAAACCCTAATTGGCCACCCAATTTAGTACTAATGTGAATAGGAAATCATCTAAAATAACTTTCTAATATTTTCACTACCTTGAACAAGGATTTAACCATATTTCATTCCTTGAGTCGATCTCATCATAAATTAAAGGCGAATGATCCCATCTTGAGCAATCAATTACCTTTGAGGACTTTATGTCATATCCAATCTAAAATATTTTAGAAATCACATGGCTAGAGATTCTAAAGTCATAGTCAAAATACGATTATCCATCCACAAGATGGCTTTGGTGTCTTAGGTCAAAGAACCATGAATACAACCATAACATGAATCAACTTGACAGATAGTTTGGCATGATACCATTAAGGGATTCATAAAGATTACTTTAGTAAACACTATTCCCAAAATCCACCTACTATTTATCCTTGGTGTCTATATACCGATGGCCATAGAATCAACCATACTCATCATATGAGTCAGATCAGATAGTGTTATTCTTTATGAAAAATTTAATGTCATTCGTGAATAAGAATATTTAGAACATATGTTGAAAGATCAGTGATCAATGTATTATGATCTCATCATAATTCACTTGGTCATAGACTTCATTGCAAACATAACACAAGAATGACAATGAATAAAAGTTCACTTCAATGAATAAAAGTTCACTTCAATGAATATAAATAATAAATGAAAGTATGATTGGCTTGCAAGTTACATAATTTTCATCACCAACGACCCTAATCCAAGGCACCCTTTTTCTCTTCTTTGTCCCTTTCCCACATTGCTATATGATACAATCTGGATGCCTTTGCCTAGTTCAAGTATTATGGAGGTGCACGTTGAATTATGCTCATTAGAAAGCTCATTTGATTTTTTATTTTACCTTTTTCTTTATCATCTTATCAAATTCCATTTTCCTAATCACCTATGATTTTGGAGTCAAAGATTCTTTACTCTCAATGCAATTCTCCATGGGCTAAGCACAAATTCTATACTATGCAAATTTTTAATCCTTAATTCTTAGTTTGTCACTTTTTTCTATGCATAATTTTGTGTTTCAATTATTTCTATTTTATGTTGGAAATTTTTGTCTTGAGATTGTTGTGAGCTTGTCTGTCACAATGCCTTGAGATTTTTGAACATATATCATTGTTACACCATGAATCATCACCAACCAAAAGAGGAGGCTGAGAAAACGTCTTTGCCAGTTGTTGAATACATCCAAATTCGTGTCAAAATTAATACCGAACTCAATAATTTTATGAAATAATCACGAAGTGAATAACATAAAGGTGAATAAGGGTCACCTCTATAGAGAATTAAGGGATTTTTGAAGTATTCTTTGAAATTTGATCAAATCAAATGATAAATCAACTAAGAAATTAGGGATTTTGATAGATTTAGAAAGAGAACTCAAAGAAAAATCTAAGGAATAAAAAATCACTCGATTTGGATCAAGATTCACGAAGAAATCAAAGAGCGAATTAGGTAGAAATTTCTAAATGTGAAATTGAAGAAATCCAAAATAAAATCTAAAATTAGCTAAATCTACAATTCTAAATTACAATCTAATGATACAAGATGAAAGATTATGAGAAAAACACATAATCTAACTCGAGATAGCGATCGAAATTATCCAATTGATTACTAGATCAAAGGCTTTTCATTTCATGATTTCGAAGAAAATCACCGGCGTTCATAAGGCCAATTCTCCCTATTCTTTTGACGAAATCTTACTTTCAATCACTCCGTCGATGCTGAAATGAGTCTAGAAGCAATTAGAAGCAAGAGATTCAAGGATGGTGGTGTCTAGATAGTTCGATTACTTGAAAACATCCAAGAATAATTTACAATGTCGAAGAACATCTTAATTTATAGCGAATTTGGGTGTAACCATTAGATGGAGCATTTAATCTTCGATCAACGGCTCTGATGAAATGTAGAGATGTGATGGGATGAGACCACGAGGTCGTTGAAAACACACGGTCAAGAGTTAAAATAAATACCAAACTCACTAATTTTAGAAAATAATCACGAATTGAGAGGTATAGTGGTGAATAAGGGTCGAATCCACAAGGAATTAGGGTAATTTATGATGATCTCTTAGAATTTGATTAAACTGGACAATAAAATGTGAATAGAAATGAGGTAATTTAATGTTTTTGGAAAGAGTACTCAAAGAAGAATCCACGAAATCAAAAATCACTGAATTTGGATCTGATCTCGCGGAGAAATCATCGAATGAACATGAGCAAAATTTCTGAAAAATAAAATCACGAAGAACAAAAATTGAAATTGACTCAAATGACGATTCAAAAATGAAATCTAAAGCTATACGAAGATAGATTAGGATAAAACACAATCCCTAACCTAATATTGTGCTCGAATTGATCCAATTACTCGCCGGATCAAAGCTTTCCATCTAAAATTCCAAAAACGTGATCGGCGATGTTCAAACGTCGATTTCTTCCTCGTCTCTCAACGAAATCTCACTCTCAAGCACTCCGTGGACGTGGAAATGAGTCTAGAAGCGATTGAAAGCAAGAGATTCAATGGATTTGGTGTCTAAATGGTTAAATTTAGTCGAATTGCCATGTAATGTTTTATAATGTCGAAGAACATCCTAATTTATAGGGCAAATTGGGTGTAACCGTCCGATCGGCATTTAATATTTGACCAACATCTCTGATGAAATGCATCCGATGCGAATCGTTATAATTAACTCATGGCCATTGGATTACAGATGGACCGCCGAGATGATATCATGTCGCGTGCATTATAAATAACGCATCAAACGCCCACTGTTAGATGTTGATCGAATGCTCAAATACGTTTTTCGTCGGTTTTAATCTCATCCGTTATAACTCATTTGATCAACGGCTGAGATTAAATCGTTTGAAAAATGGTTTACTGGCGAATCAGAATGTGTCACGTACGGTCACAATCAACGGCCACGTACGGATTTATTAAATCCGCCTTAAGTGACGATCAACGCTCACGATTCTTCGCGCGATCGGACGCTCCACGTTGCGCCACGTCAACCCCGCCTTTGATTGGACGCTCCAGATTGCGCCACGTCACTTGTGCGCTTATAAATATCTGAAAAATCAATTTTTAATTCTAAAAATTCCTAAAAAATTTATTAAAAATTTAGAAAAAATCTCTAAAAATTAGAAAATTCATAACTTTCAAAATATTACTCCAAATTAATCAAAATTTATTTTATTTGATCAGAAATTAAATTATATATCATTCTAAAAATTTAAATTTAATAAATAACAAGAGATTTAATTTCTATTTCAAAAATATATCCATTTCTTAAGATTTTAAATCTTAGAAAATTAAATGAATGTATATAAAATTATTTATCTTATTATTCAACTTTAAAAACTAATTATAATATGAAGTAAGTATCGGTTATGAAATTATTTATCTTTGATTCATCATCATAATTAAACGTAAATTAATATATTTTGAGATTATAATAACTTTTTCATAGAATGATAGATAAACACTCATAAATATGATAACATGCATAGGAATGGAATCTTTTATGCCTTAATATGCATAAATAATCATGTTTTATCATGTCTAAGTATCATGTTATTAAGATGCAAATCCCTACGGTTAAGTCATGGTAGTTGAATCGGAGATGGACCGCCGAGATTTCGTCACGTCGCGCGTGAAGAGGAAATGCATGAAATGTCATCCGTCCAATCTTGATCTAACGCTCCAGATGTGTTTTCACCGGTTTTAATCTTAGTTGTTATACCTCTTTTGATGAACGGCTGAGATTAAATCATTTTTAAAATGATTCATCGATGAGTAAAAATGTGCCACGTACCCCCTCTTAAGTAACAATCGACGATTGTGATTTAATTGCACAATCGAATGCTCCACGCGCTGCCACATCACTTGCACACATAAAAATATACAGATAGTCCCACATGATAAAAATTCAGTTGAATGTGCACGTATGTAAGTAATTCGCGAATAAGGAGTTTGCGAAAATCCTTAATGGGGTGCTTTCTCCTTATTCACACCCGCGCGCACACACTTGCACACACGCGTAGTCACACATGAGCGCACATAAACACGTGTGTGACACGTGACGATCGCATATGTCGTCACTTGGCGCCATCATTTTTTTTCATGCCACATCAGCTGCCATGTCAGCGCATGATAAAAAAAATTATTCATTTAAGTAAAAATAAATCAAATTAAATTCATAACTTTCAAATTATAACTATAAATTTATCCAAATTTATTTCATTGGATCATAAATTAAATTATCTATCATTTAAGGAGTTAAATTATTTAAATAACAAGAGAATAAATTTCTATTTCAAAAATATGCTAATTTCTCTTAAAAATTAAAATTTAGAAAAAGTAAATGAGTATATAAAAAGTCTTTTCTCTTATTATTTAGCATTAAAACCCAATTATAATCTCAAATATAGATAGGAATAATCTAATCTAAATATATTCTTAAAAATACATAATTATCCCTAAAATAGTACATTTTAATATTATAACTTAAAATTGCATGAAATGATAGATATGCACTCAAAGTATGATAACATGCATAAAAATAGAATGTTTTATGCCTTAATTTGTATTAATAACCATATAATTGCATGTTAAGATTGCATGTTATCAGATGCTAACATCATAGATAGAGGCATGATGGCGCTGGAGAGTTTGAAAACTAGTGGACTAAAAATGTAGAGCGAATGAGGGGAATCCCTTGCCATCCTAGATGACATCTCCAAGATAGTCTATGAAGTCTATTCTAATACCATATGGATAGCGAATAGTATATAACAGCTCACTCTAGTGTCCAAATCTTGAAGAATAGATTAAATCCACATTATTTCACATCCTATAATGGCCATAACCCCAAACTCTACTTCAACGTTAGAGGAAGATGTTGCTTCTTGATATACCAAGTAACTAGACTGCCCTCAAGATGCAATAGGCAAAAAATATTTACACTAAGATAACCAAAAGCACAAAGATAATTAAAAAAATCTTATTTACACTAAGATAGTGTAAGTCTTGTCTAGTAAATGATAGTGACTTTGATTAGTGGCACAATTTTTTTTTGATATCTAAGGACATGAAGTTTGATGGATAATCTCCTAGGGATACAATGGTCTTGTAATGGAAAAATTGAAAGGTATTATCCATACTAAGAATGGCTGATGTGATGGAATGCTAAGTGAAAATATCTCAGAGAAACTAAAAAATCGATGACAAAATGTCAGTGTTGTCTTCCTAAAGATCATCTTAGGAGATGTAGGAATAATGACTACTAAAGATGATGAATAGAAAAAACCAAGAAACGAGGTATAGTGAAAAGATCCATGATAGCATGCATTTATAACTTAAATTCTTGTCCTAATTAACTCATATTCATGCTTATTTTATGTGAATATGATGCATGTTATCATACTTTTTAGGAATTTTCTTCATTGGTATATCATTGCACTAAAGTTGATATTAATGCATAAATTAGGGATAATTTCATGCTTAATAGATGATTATTCTTTTGTTAAGTTTAAATTAATAGAAGTTAATCTATTTTATTGAATGATTTTGACTTTAGTGCATGTTTTGAAGAATAATTTCAAGATGAATTCATGATTTAGAATATTTAGTAAAGAATGAGTTAAGTAAATTCTAATTCATCTTGATTTCTTCTTTGAAAGTATATTTTAAATGACATGATGTTAAAAAGGAAGAAATTTGTGATCCAATGGAGAAAATTTGGATTAAAAAGGAGTTGTATATTTTAAATTATGAATTTCTGATTTTTTATTTGATTTTTAAATGAACTTTTAAGTGTTTTTCCTTATTAAAGTCGCGAAAAAAGGGATTTTACTTACCTGCAGGATGACGTGACGAGCGGGGCCAGCTGGCGCGCTGATGTGGCACGCGGGACCACTGCGCGGGTGCGACGCGGCGCTGAGGCCACGTGGCAGAGCCACGGGTGGCCCACGCGAGGCGCATGTGGTGCACAGGGCGCGGACATGTGGTAGAAGGCCACGCGTTCCACGCGGACGCCCGCGTGGGGTGCCACGTGGCAACAGGGGAGTCGGCAAGTGAAGGGCCCAAGGGATAGTGGGCCCTGGTAAGATGTTGGGGGCGGTAACTGACGAGTCGTTTTCGTGCGTCGTTAAAACACAAAGACGATGGTCAAACAAAATTTATAAAACCGAACTCACAAATACAAGAGAGCAGGGTTGACTTTAATCGTAGAGTTGACTTGGACAAACTTAGGTTTAAAAGTAGTTTTAAATAAGAGAAAATAAGATGTAAGGAATGGAAATGATATAAATAAGCTAAATAAGAAGTTTTAAGAATTGAAATCTCAGATTTGATAGAGAAAAGTCAAAAGTCAAAGTCAAAGCGTTGACTTTGACCAACAGTAGGTGTTCTGTAAAATCAGAGAATCAAACAGAGTCAGAAGATTACGAAAATTCGATATTTGGAAACTAGAGAGAAAATGGAATTTATTGATATATATTTCGTACTTTTTGGATAAGAGATGGATTTATTATGAATTATTAAAAATCAATGATCAGAAAATCCTCGAAATTAACACCTCAGAGGAAATCTTCAAATTAAATAACCAAATGAAATCCAAATCTTACAATTTCTATGTCAATAGAAATCTAAGAACCAGAGGAATACAACAAGACCAAAATTATCAAATTCTTATTTGTAAATCAAAAGTAATTGACCCCTAAAGTAAACGTTTGACTTCTAATGAAAGATGAACAGTCCTTGGTCAAACGTCAAATTGGAGGGTCAAATGAACTCGGAATTTGATGAAATTTCTATCCACCGAAATTTGATGAAAAGAGGAATCCAATGAAACCAAAATCAAGTGATTTGGAATTATAATCAAAGAGATATCCTATTTTCAATATCAGCAACTTTTCAGACCTAAAATTGGGGAAAATGAAGAACACTATGAACTAATTTGCAAAATTAAAGATCTAAACCTAATAAAAATACAAATTACCTCTTGATAATCAATCGAACCTCACTACTAACCCAATTTCCGCAAGAATGGGGCCTCAATTCTCATGGATTGAAGCGAATTTGCTCGGATTCTTCCTCGTGGACGTTCGGAATTCAAGGGAAAAATTCGATGCAATCAAGAGATGAAATCGTGATTATCATGCTTCAATGGCTGCATCTCTAACTCTTGGAAGCAGAGGATCACGAGAACTTAAGACCTTCCTCGAAACTCGCTTAATTTCTTCACGAGTCGATCAAAAGTTGAGAACAAAGAGAGAAATACATTGGTTTTAAAGAGGAAATTGGGCTTGAAATCGTGGGTGATGGAGCCATTTGAGGGGGCGATTTGCAGCGTCGTGGGAGCGGTTCCTTGGGGCGGATTCGCAGCTCCCATATTGGCCGTGAATTTCGCTTCGAATTTGCTCCAAATAGCCACCATTTTAGCCACGATCGGGCCACGATCGGGCCGTGATCGGGCCACGGTCACGCCACGATCGGGCCACGATCACGCCACGATCGGGCCACGATCGTGGTCCTAGCCGTCCGTCAATCGCCGTCGGATCAACTGGCGGCGATTCCACCACGTCAACTCTCTAATCGCGGCTCGATCGCGCCGCAATCACGGTTCGATCGGACCGCGATTGTGGAGTTCTTCCACGATCTGTTTGCGCCGTCGGATTAAAATCCGATGCTCCAGGTATCATCACGAAGAGGGGCGGATCGCGCTTCATCGTGACCGTCGGTTGCAGATTGGATCGCGATCCACATGGTGCTCCCATAGCGTCTGTTTGATGAAGATCCACCGATCATGATTGCGTACAATCGCGGCCGTCCGATGCATATTGGATGATCACGATCATCTCAAGCCGTTTGATTTGATGACGATCGGGAGCTTCTTGGGTTGCCACGTGGCGCGAGGTAGTCGTCCGATCGTCGTCACTTAAGTCTCCCTTTTGCACGCGTGATGGATTTGATGATCGTGTGGACTCTGGTCCACGCGATCGTAGTCGTCCTGATCGCATCTGACGTCCTGTAAGCTGCCACGCCCCCTGCACAGGTAAGACCATGTGGGAACATAGTCCCACACGGAGAAAATAGAGGAGAATATCGCCCTTAAATAGAGGAGCTCCCCATTGTTAGCATAGTGTTACCGTCCCCCCATGTTACCAGGGCTCCACTATACCCGAGGGCCCTCCACCTACCTGCCTGCCACGTGGCGCCCCACACAGGCGCCCACGTGGACCGCGTGATCGCGTGGCCTCCTGCCACGTGGCCGCGCCACTGTGCGTCTCCTGCGCCCCGTGCGGGCCACCCGGGCTCTGCCACGTGGCCTCAGTGCCGCGTCGCACCCCGAGGCGGTCCCGCGCGCCATGTCAGCCGCTCCTGGGCCTGCTCGCCACGTTAGCCTGCAGGTAATAACCCCTTTTTCCCGATTTTTAATAGAAAATACCTCTAAAAATCAAATATAAAATCAAATTAAATTCAAAAAAAGGCATAAAACTTCAGAAATTCATAAATTAAAATATACAACTCCTTTTTAATCCAAATTTTCTCCATTGGATCACAAATTCTTTTCTTTTTAATATCATGTCATTTAACATATATTTAGAAAGAAGAAATCAAGATGACTTATAATTTACTTAAATCATTTCTCATTAAACATTCTAAATCATAAATTCATCCTAAAATCATCCTTCCAAACATTTACTAAAGTCAAAACTCATTCCTTAACAGAGATTAACTTCTATTAATTTAAACAAAAGATTAATCATCTATTAAGCATGAAATTATCCCTAATTTATGCATAAATATCAACTTTAGTGAAATGACATGCCAATGGAGAAATTACTAAAAATTATGATAACATGCATCATATTCACATAAAATAAGCATGAATATGGGTTAATTAAGATAAGAATTCAAGTTATAAATGCATGTTATCAGTAACGCGAAAGCGTTACACTGCCCCTCATTTTAAGCATAACTTTCTTTATTATTTCCTCTGTGTGGGACTATGTCCCACACGTTTCTTACCTTTTGCAGGTGACGTGGCGGCATCACAGGCGTTGATACCGATCGCGCTTCGTCGATCGCGTGGACTTGAGTCCAGCAATCACCATATAAAGCACGTGCGCTATAATTGAGTTAAGTGACGATGATTAAACGTCGCAGATGCTGACACGTGGACGCGATCGGGACGTTCAATCTTCATCCGACGAACGACGTTGGATTCATCGCGAGCGCACGATCGATGGATCGTCATCAGGGGTTCTTCATCGGACCGTCCAGACTTTTTGCATTTCCAGCAATCGGGGAGCGCTTGATCTTCATCAAACGGACGGCTGGCGGTGGACTCTCCTCGCGATCGTGATCCGACGGCCACAGTGAAGTGCGATCCTCTCCCCTTCATGAAGATACCTGGAGCGTCGATTCCAATCCCGACGGCATAGAAGACTCCTTGAAGAACACCACGATCGCGGTCCGATCAAACCGCGATCGCGGCGCGATCGAGCCGCGATCTTGATTCCTTCAGGGCGAAATCATCTCCACGATCTTCAGAAGGCTTCATTGAAGCATCGAGATCACGATCGATCCACGATCGTGGCCCGATCGTGGTGCGATCGTGGCTTCTTTTGAGGCTAATTTGAGGAAGAATTCACCTCAAATTCATGAGCCACGACGCCGCGCCAAAGAATTGCTCCCACGACCCCGCAAAACCTCTCCCACGACCGCCTCTATCGCCCACGATTTTTGGGCCAATTTCCCTTTAAAAAGCCATGTATTCTCCCTTTGTTCTTCAACTTTTGATCGATTCGTGAAGAAATTAAGCGAATTTCGAGGAAGGTCTTAAGTTCTCGTGATCCTCTGCTTCCAAGTGTGTAGAGACGCATCCATTGAAGCATGATAATCACGATTTCATCTCTTGATTTCATCAAATTTTCCCCTTTAATTCCGAACGTCCATGAGG
>JAHCZF010001693.1:0-13678 GCA_024174645.1 Lemna minuta
GGAATTTCGTGAATGATCGGGACGGGGATGATGATGGGGAGAGAAGAATCCGTTGGGGTGGAAAATTCGGGGAGGATCGGGGGTAGCGGGAGGCAACGTGGTGAAATGGTAGTGGGAGGCTTGTGGAGAGGATGATCGGGAATGACTGGGATGGGGAGAGGTATACGGAGAGGGGGTGGAGGAGAGAGGCGGGAGTGGGGTGGAGAATAGGGAAATGGTCCGTGGAGGAGGAGGGAAGGTGGAACAGTTTTCCGGCGGCGGCAATGGCGGCGGCCTAAGGTGGCGGCGACGGCGGCGGCGGGTAGACTGCCCACTGGAGATACGGGACCAAGGCAAGGGGAGGCGGCGGTCTCGGCGGCGGGCACGGCGGCGGCACGTGGAGGTGCGGCGGCGGTGGCGGAGGCGGCGGTTGGTCTCCTTCCTTGATCTTCCTTGAGCAGCCACTTGAGAGAGAGAGTTCTCTTTTCTTTCTTCAAATGACGGCTAGGGTTTGTGGGGGGGTCCCTTCCCCTCTTATAGAGCCCATAGTGGGCCGAGAGAGGAAAGGGCCCACTTGAGGCCCACAACCCACACCTAACATAATCATAGAAAAATAGAAAAGGGTCCACAAAGAGAAGGGCTTAACGAATGGGATCCCGAAAAGGGGAAGAGCCCACCCGAAAGCCTAAAGGGGAGAGAAGAGATATGCAAAGGCCCGCTTAAACACGTGCGGGCTAATAAAGTTCATAATGAAATAAAAACTGGAAAGATAACTCCACGCGCGCGCGAGCCCTGTGAAATGTGTCGTAGCGAGATGAGGTCCTCACTTGGTGTAGTGAAACTCGGCATCCTTCATCTTCGCCTGTCGAGGGGGCTGGACGCGCGCGGGTGTCGGCTCCTCCTGCGCCGTAGTGTCATGCCTTGGTGGCGACGGGGGTCGTACGCCACCATTTATATTTATAAGAATGAAACTATATTTATATTTATATATATATATATATGTATATATATATACATATATATATATATAGTAAATAAATGAAGCATGGAAAAAATATAAATAGTGACTGCATGAGGCAGTAAATTCCTGAAAAAGAAAAGTCTTCATGGACACATTAGTAGGTTAGTGGAAACTAATCAAGGGAAGAATAATGTAGTAATGATTAAAATTAATAACATACAATAAAGAGTCTATGAGAGTTAATTCCTCCATGTGTGATGATTACAATTCAAGATGAAATGCTTACGTCAAAACTAGAGCGCTAACAGTGATTGTTACTCTTGCTTTCTTCAGAACAACGTGTAACGGACTCACCCATTGGCTATCAGATAAGGGATAGATAATTTCTGCATTGAGCCATTTAAGAATCTCGTCTTTTACGGCCTCCCATACCCTCAGGTTGAGTCATCTTTGGGCTTCCCTGACCGGTCTCGACTCATCCTCTAGAAAGATGCGATGAGTACATAGTGAAGGGTCCAACCGTTTTAGGTCCGTCATGGTCCATCCGATTGCTTCTTTATTTTTCCTTAGCACCTCCAGTAATTGTTCTTCTTGCTTCATGTCCAACTTGGATGAAATAATTACTGGCTTTGCTTTCTCTTCATCAAGGAAGGCGTACTTGAGTGTAGATGGGAGAGTTTTGAGCTCCAAAGTTGGTTCGTCCATCGGAAGCTCCTCATATCTTGTTTCCTCGTCGATCATCATAACTTCTTCTATGCATGCGTCTATGTCCTGATCATCGGCGAAGTCGATGGCGCCTAAGTCTTCGGAAGCTCGTTAAGGGTATTGCATGAGTTTGTTGATGTCAACCTTCACGGTGTGCTCTCCCACCTTGAGAATTACTTCTCCTTTCCCCCAGTCGGTTACGGATTTTGTGGTAGCTAGGAAGGGCCGTCCTAAGATAATTGGGGCTTGGCTCAGCTCCTTAGTCATTTTCATGTCGACCACTAAGAAGTCTACCGGGAAATAATAGTCTTCTATCCTTACGATGGTATCTTCTACTAGTCCATGGGGTTTTCTAACTGATCCATCGGCAAATCATAGTTCTACTAGGGAAGGTTATGGCTCCCCTACATGATGACGGTCAAATACAGCTTTAGGGAGGATGTTTATACTAGCTCATGTATCTAGTAGGGATCTAGTGAAGGACATTCCTCCTATTTCACTCGTGATCAAGGGTGCTCCCGGATCTCTCTTTTTTACGGGTAAGGAATTCATCATGATAGAGCTTACCGTCTCACTAAGTTGGATCCTTTTAGGGTTTCTATGGGGAGTACATATACCTTTTAGGAATTTTGCATAGGAAGGGATATGCTTGATGGCATCTATCAAAGGAATGGTTATTGTCACCTTTTTAAAGGCGTCTAGTAGATTGTCATTGGTTTCGCTATTCTTGGCTTTTGGTCGGTTTAGGGCTTGAGGATAAGGCACAAGGGGCTTGTATTTTTCAGGGTTAGGTTCAGCCGTAACCTGTTCTTCCTCGTCCTACGAGTCACTGTCTTGCTCGAGAATAATTGGCGTTTCTTTTTCTTCATTTTGGCCTTGGTGGAAAGGGTGATCCTTGAATGGATCCGGTAGAGCTTTCCCACTCCGAAGGCTTGATATGGTCAATGTTGTTTCTATGGCTTCCTCGTCGATATGTACATGGTTGATGTTGTGTGTCTGAGTTGACGAGGCCCCTTAATTCCTTGGGTTTGCCGTGGCCTGCGAGGGTAATTGGGTAGTAAATGTTACTTGCTTACCCTTTTTATCCGTCATCGGTTGGACATTTGTCTTGACGAAGTCTTGAATTTCATCCACACGTGAGTTCATCCTCGTCATTTGCTTCATTAGTTGCAAGATGGCGCCGAGGATCGGGTCGGATGCCGGCGTGGTCTGGCGTGGAGCTTGCGTGTATGCTTGTGGTTGAGTCGGCGGGACGAATGACGACTGTCTTTGATTAGGGTAGGATTGCTGACCGTTGTATTGTGGAGGATAGGGTTGATCGTTGTTCCTCCTATATCTGTTAGTATGTGAAGAATTGTTAAAAACAAGGGTATTATATCGGTTAGGATAATTACCTGGATAATTGGGTCGTCCTTGTTGACTTGGTCCTCGCGATGGACCTTGTCTATACATGCCTTGTCCTTGGATTGCCATCACGGGGCAATCTAATTCAACATGGTCGAATCTTGAGCAAGTTGCGCATGGTGACGCTTCTTGGAGTGAGACGGGGGCGAGTCTTTCGGAACTGTTGCGGATGTTGAGTCGGTCCAGTAGTAAGTTCTTGACTTCCGCCATTTTGTCGATTCTTTCGAGGAGCATCCCTGTCTCTGCTGATTTGGCATCGATAGCTTTTGGCATTGCACCTCTTCCAAATGGTTTCACCACATTATGGTGGCTATTTTCTGCCATCGTTTTGATGAGTTCCATCGCGTCGTCTTCGTATTTGCTCATGAAGGTGCTGCCGCTAGCTGCATCCAAAAGATATCTATCTTGCGGGCCTAACCCGTCATAAAATATTTGCGTTCATTCATGGTTAGACACTCCATGGTGTGGACACTCCCTCTTAAGATCTCTTAGTCGTTCCCAGGCCTCGTGGAAGGTTTCACTCGAGCCTTTGGTAAACTCTCGGATGGCTTTTCGGACAGAGGTGGTTTTTCCTACGAAATAGTATTTTCTCAAAAACTCTTCCTCCATCTCGGTCCAACTAGTGAATTCTTTCCCTAATTTCAAAAACCAGTCTTTGGCTCTATCTCTAAGGGTAGCGGGAAAGAGTTTCATCTTCATCGTTTCGGCGGGGACATTTTGAAGGTGATTTATTTCACAAACTTGGGAAAGCTCATCTACATGTCTATATGGATCTTCAGAAGGTTTACCATGGAAGATAAGAAGCATGCTCATGACATGGGAATCAATTCTAAAATTTTCCCCTCTTCCTAGGGGTGCGTAAATTTTAGTGACGGGTCGCTGGAGGACGGGCCTAGCATAGTCACTAAGGCGTTTCCTAGCATTTCCCTCGTCGTTCCGGGCCATTTCTACTGGTTCGGATGGATCAAAACTTGAATCGATCTTGGCAGTTTCGGTCTCGGTAGCTTCGGGAGTTTGCGAGGATCATTCAAAGAGGTCTATTTCTAGGGGGTCATTCCGTACTCTCCACGCTGTTCGTCTTCTCATGAAGAGTGGATCTGATACTTAGATGAATAATAACTTATAAATACTTAAAATATATTAAAAATTGAGATCAATCATACCTCAATGTCGGTCTCCTTGAGAGTTACGCGTTCTTAACGCGATTTTGAAGAAGTGATTGCCCGTAATCCTTAGAAAAGTGGCGAAAATCACTTAGTCTTATCAAATTAAGGATCTCGAAGATTGATTTCTACTTAAGATCACTCAAAATACGAGTGAATAGCGTGAATTTCACGAAATTAAGAGAAAAATCTGAGTTGACCAAGTCAAAATTGACTAATTTGATCAAAAACTTTCCTTAATTCCCCGGCAACGGCGCCAATTGACGAGACGAAACCACGAGGTCGTTGATTTCACACAATCTCGTGTCATAAATAAAACCAAACTTACCAATTTTGGGAAATTAACTCGAATTGAGTGGCATAATGGTAAATAAGGGTCAAATCCGCAGGGAAATAAGGAAATTCTTGATGTTTTCTTCAAACTTGATCGATTTGGACAATGAATTGATGATAGAAATTGCGGAAAATGGTAAATTCTGAAAGAGAACTTCAAATCGATTCCACAGAATTAAGAATCATCGAATTTGGTCTTGATTTTGCGGAGAAATTGAAGATCGAAGTAGGAAGAAATTTCCAGACGAAGAAATTGAAAAGTTGACTTAAATTAAACCAAGTTAAACTTGAAATCTTAATCTAAATTGAAATTAAACATGATAGGAAGGTAGATTATGAAAAACCGCTTCCACTAATCCCAAATAACGATCAAATCGACGCGATTAAACCCCTTAATTGCCTAGAACATGAAGAACGTGATGTGGATATTCAAGCGTTGATTTCTCCTAATCTACTCAACCAAATCTCGAACTCAAATGCATGGAGGTGCGGAAAAGAGTGTAGAACACAATAGGATCGAGAGACTCGAGAGGAGTGGTTTCTAGATAGATCAATTGCTTTGATTTCTAACTCGAATGCTTAGAACATCGAAGAATAGTTCTATTTATACAAGTTTTGGGCGTAACCGTCCGATCAAAATGATCGACAGTTATGATGAAACGGTCCATCGTGGACCGTTTTGAAAATGTCGCAGCCGTCGGATCGTTGATGGAGCGTCTAGATGAAGCTTAAGATATGCGTTATAAGATGCTTTGAATCGCGCCTCTTGGATCGCGATCGGGCGGTCGAGATGCGCTCCTCGCCGTTTCATCAGAGCCGTTATAATCCCCTTAATTAGCCACGTGCGCGTGATGCGATCAGGTGGACCGCGAGCGCACCCGATCAACGCGCTTCCTCTGATCCAACGCTTCTTCGTCAGCCACGTGACCTGCAATCTTAAAAACCGTGTGGAACTTAGTCCCACGCGGGAAAAAATAAAGAGGAGAGATTGGTTTATAACGTGCGACGGTTTAGAGGGTTCATAAATCTCTTCCGATAATTGGAAGACTATATATATTATTTCCACTATATATGTCAATATAAATATGCGTCACATCGCCGCGTAGGTGCCACGTGGGCCCACGTGGCGCTTCCACGTCGCATCCACGTGGGTCCCGCGAGAAAATATCCCCATGTTTGTCTTATTTTAAATGATTTTAATCATTTAAAAATCGAAATTAATTCAGAAAAATCCAGAAAAAATCCCTAAAAATAGAAAATTCGTTACTTTTAATATATAACTCCAAATTAATCCGAATTTCTTTCATTTGATCCAAAATTTAGTTATCTATCATTCTAAAGAGTCAAAATTAATAAATAATGAGAATTTTAAATCTTATTTCAAAAACATAATTATTTTTTTAAGTGTTTTCTGTAAATATATATTTATAAATTGATTTCTCTGAATATTTTAGCTCTAAAAACATCTATAATCTTAATTAAAGATGGGTTATTAATTATTTAACTTTAAGTCATCATAGTTAACCCTTATTTAAAGTGTTTTTGAGATTATACTTACTTTTTCATGGAATGATAGAAAAATACACATAAGTATGATAACATGCATGGAAATGAAATCATTTATGCCTTAATATACATCAATAATCATGTTTTATCATATTAATTTAGCATGTTATCAGTCAACAACACTTTGGTGGTTGTGTTCTTACTTAAAAGGTGTTGCAATAGCAAGTTTAAAGAATTAACTCGAGGAGCTTGTGTAGGTGACTGAAGCTCACATGCTCATGAGACTAATGTGAGCCCGAAGGGAGTGGGGAAAAGCTAAAAGTGCTCTTGGAGATGACCTATGAGATAAGAGGTGCAAAACCTTGGCAAGAAGATGCTTATAGAGTTGAGTAGATTAACCATAAAATAAAAACAATGGGGAATACTAGTCGTCTAGCATGTTTTTATGCCAAGATAGGCCCTTTGAGTTGCATTGACTCAAAGGTCATTGGATGTATGGGGCTTTAGGTTCCTTAACTAGGTTATAAATGTTGGTGTCAAAAGAGTCATCAGGTGAGTGATTTAAACAAAGGAATCTAAAAATTGAAAGAAATCAGAACTTTTGAAAAGGAAATTAATTCATCCCTCCCCTCTTAGTTACATACACGTCCTTCCATAGTCTTCGACCATGAAGCTCCCCAACTAAAAGGCAATTATGGACTCAAAGTATGTGGTTGTTGTCAAATGGGAACATGGGTTCTGGTTCTTTGACTTATACTAATATTATTATATATAGATGGATTTTTACCCCAAGTACAATCCAGATGGGACAATCAATCATCACAAGGCACATTTAGCGGCTCAAGGGTTTTCTTAGTAATAAAATGTTGATTACAAGAAAGCCTTCTCCCCCATAGCTCTTCTTAATTCCATACATATTCTCCTTTCATTGTTCTTTAATTAGGGGTGGTCTCTCCATCAAATAGATGTCTCCAATGTTCTTCTTTATGATGATCCCACCAAGTAAGCATTCATGGAGAAACTACCTAAGTATATAGTTCAAGGGAAGCTAACCAACGTATGTCGCCTTCATCATGTGATTTATAGACTTAATTTTGGGATTTGAGGTCAATACACCTTCCCAAATTTTTATCAAAAGATTGAATGTAGCGGAATACATTGAATCAGATATTCAAAACATTGAGGTACAAAGAACTAATGATCTTATCATTTAGTATTTATGAGAAATTTACTTACAAGGTTTACTTAAAGGATTTCTTTAAGATATTTAAGTGTCTACCTCTAGCGGTATCCACACGAGCGTCATATAGTTGGATCTCTCCTTCAAAGCTCTTTACCAAGAGAGAAAGAGAAGAAAGGAGAGAATTCATACAAGGATTACATGGGCACTTTGAGTTGTGGTTGTTCTCCCCTTATTCATATACATTTGGTATATTATGGAGAATTATCTCATCACATGAACACAAGGGTTCCCAGTGAACCTAGATATGACTTAAGGAAGAGACATCATTCTCAACAACAACAAAATGGCATACTCCTCCTTATTCACAAATTTGAGAAATATCCATTCATGAAATGAATGAAGAAAGCCTCTCTAAAACATTGAAAGAGAGTGTAGATCAAAAGGGAATTATTGTCCCTCCTCCTCCATTTACATATTGATCCAAAGATTGACTTGGTCAAAGAGAAATTAAACCCTCATCCTTAGACACTTAGAATTCTTTGAATAGAACAATTCAACCACCCTTACCTTGGTATAGGTTCCTTAATTTCCAATCCATATCCACTATATCATAAGCACCTTGTACAATTGTAATTATTGATCTCAAGAACATCAATAGGAACCTCTTTGTTATTAAACTCCCTCTTTCTTTGAAAACTACCCATAGATAGAAAGTTCAGAAGAGATCTATTACTTATGGAAGAAACTATCTTCTTATTCTACTCAAGACAAAACCCTTGCATGAATAAACCCATGCATCTATGGAGTCCTACCATTAAAGATTTGTAGATGTTGATAATAAGTTTGAAGAACTCTACCATTAAAGTAGATATTCAAGAAGATCATTCTCCCCATTACCTCCCATCTGAAGCAAGACCTACGGTTAATGAAGAGGGTGACAACTCAGCTAAAGGAAAGTCATCATATTGTTATCAAGCTCACACTTCTCTTCTTTAGATCATCAAAAAAGTATGGAAAACACACGAAGCATCTTCCTCATCCATGATATGGAATCCAAGTGAAATCAAACTTCATTAGTGAAGAAGATCACAATCACACATCATCCATCTGTCACTACAAGAGCATTAGATAACATGAAACCCTCCACGAAAAGACTATTAGTGGACTTCACGTGAATATGAAGTATGACCTCCAAACTTTCTGAAGACCATAACGAACTTAATCTATTACTATCAATCGAAGGAAAAACTACCACAAACCATCGGAAACTTAAAGCGTATTTCACATCCTTCCCCTTGCTGTTGTAGAACAGAGAAGAGACAAGAAGGTCTCCCTGAAGACAACTTAAAGAAGAATATTCATCACTGTCCCGCGAGCACAGGAGAAGACAGCGCTTGAAGAACTTGCAGCAAGGGAGGCTTGTCAACACTGTCACGGCCTGTCTCTGCTTTTTTTTACCTTACCAAGAGAATCTCTCCTACCTTCATTTCGTCGCCAACCGTCCCGAACTTCTCTTCAATTTTCCTTGGAGACTCGCGAGAAGGCAACAGGATATCGGGATATTTCTGAAACAATCAGGTCGCCAGGACATCATATCAATCCCTCAATATTAAAATCAAAGAGTTCCCCGTGACGTCGAGATTCACCAATGGATATTATCACGATTATGATCCACCCAAATGAGGATCTTCCACGTCACCTGCTGATCAAGCCGAGGACTTCAAAAGATAGGAAGTCAAGACAACCCGTCAACCATGAAATCGTGAAACAACGTCATTCAGTATCCGTTACGGCTACAACGACGGAATGCACCAACGATTAAGGAGCTTCAGGAAACCTCTGACCCGATCCGACTCCGCGTATGTATCGTTACAATCCCCAAAAACCGTCAATTTCATCATGGGCCAAAGATATCATTCGATGTTCACCACGAGCACCATGACAGATATGAAAACTTCCGACGTCTGCATAACTGTTCATCTGCGGAAAATAACTTCCGCGTCATGACGCTTCACCGTAACTCCCATTCTTTTACTTCTATATAACAAAAACTTGTAAAACAAAACAGAGGTTGTTGTTTATTGATGAATGAATCGTTTTCCTTTGAAAACATTTTGTGTTCTTGTGCTTTCCCGTGTCTCTCCCAAAACCTCTCTCTCCGAATTCTATCTTCCTTTCTTTTCTTCCCCCGTTTTGTTGCTTTCAACCATTACCTGTCAGAGAATAACCGAGGAGATCGTTGACCATTTGGAAACTTCAAGAGCATTGTCTTCTCGCAAACCAGGTAATCATCCTCGCTTCCTTTTCACCGTGATTAAAAGTTCAGTTCCCCAGTCTATAAGTCCAACTCTGACTGAAGTTTTCATCGCCCTTCTGAATCGAGTAAATAATATTCGAGATCTCTCTCACTATTTCCTCATCCTCATCGCATCATAAATTAAGTTATTCTTATACTCTTCATCGTCCTCATTTCATAAATCCTATTGTTTCCTAATCAATCTCCAGACTAGCCGCAATTATAATATTCTTCACTAATATCATCATTCTCTATTCCTGTCACATCGCTCTCAACATCTTCTTCTCTTCCTATCTGTTCCCTATTTCTTACCTCTTATATGAAACAATAATATATCAGATCACCCCAATCGTAGTTCTATTCTTCTTACTATTCCTCTCATTATTCCTATCGTTCAGCTCATAAATCGTACTAACATTTCATCCAATATCCTCTCATCGCATCACATTAATTATCTTAACCTCATATTCATCTATCCAATTTACTCTCCTTATATACTCATTAATCTATACTAATAACCTTTTCATATTATTAATTCCACATCATCTCCATGTTATAAAATTAACTTAATAATCATTCTTAATTATTAAATAATTCATATCATCTTCTCCTCCAATTATTCTCTCTACGCGTCCATAATATTATCTTCTTTATTCTCCTCTTATTCCCGACTTATTCTACACGATACCTTCTCTGATTTATACATTATTACCTCAGTGATATCATTCATAGATCCTCCATAAGTCTGTAGGGTATTTCATAATTAATATCAATAACTACTCATCGCATCTTCCCCTCATCTCTCATCCATATCTTCACATTTACATCACCATCTTCTTAAATATCATAATTCTAAAATATCCTACATCAGTATAATTATGAGGGTTTTTCATAAAAACCCTCACAATTATGTTTATGTCTACCAAAATTCGTAGACATTATATGTGTGACCCTCTAAGTACATATATCTTACGAGTTAATAACTCTATAGACCGAATAATAACTTATTTACATCAACATATACATTAATAATCAAGGATCCATTTAACCCAATCACTAGGTTAAGTTGGCAACTGGTTGGGTGCCAAGCTACAAGTACTCTAGTATGGAACATTACTATCATTGGTTACCATGTGTATATAATCCTTTCACTACGCGAGACTCATGAATAACTTAAGATACTGAAAATGGTCAAATCCTAATCGATCACTGACGAAGTGAATCTACAAGGTCACTGAATACACGCAGAGATGCGTCAAAACAATATCCAAACTCACCAACTTTGATAAATAATCACAAATTAAATAGTTTAGTGGTGAATAAAGGTTGAATCCACGAAGAATTCAGGTAATTTTAAAGAAATCTTTGAATTTTATCAAATCAAACGATGAACTGAGATTAGAAATTAGCAAATTAGACAAAATTATAAAATTAACTCAAAGACGAATCCACGAAATCAAAAATTACAGAATTTGGATCAAGATTTGCAGAGAAATCAGCGAGCAAAAATTAGGTAGAAAATCCAAACGCTGAGAGAGAGAAAATTAAAATTAAAAATCTACTCATCTACAATTCGAAATTGAAATCTAATGTTAATTCTAAACTGAGATAGCGCTCGAATTGATCCAATTGATTGCCCAATCAAGGGCCTTTCATTCCGTGAATTTGAACACAATCGTTGGCATTCAAGAGGCAAATTTTTCCCTATTCTTTCGATGAAATCTCACTTTCAACCACTCCTTGGACGCGGAAATGAGTCTAGAAGAAGAACAAAGCAGGAGATTCAAGGATGGTGGTGTCTAAACAATTCGATTACTCGAAAACATCCATGAATAGATTTTCCGTCAAAGAACATTCGTATAAATGGGCAAATTTGGGCATAACCGTCAGATTTGCTCGTTTCATCTTTGATCAACAGCTCTGATAAAATGCTTGGATGCGAATCATTAAGGTTAAGTTGAGTCTGTTAGATCGAAGATGAACCACTGAGATTTCGCCACGTAGCGCGTGAAGAAGAAAAACGTGAAAGACTCGTCATCTGATCTTGATCTAAGGCTCCAAATGCATCCACATGTCCATCGGGCAATTTTAATCTTATTTTATCTCAGTCGTTATAACTCCTCAGATTAACGGCTGCGATTAAAACTTATAAAAATGAAATCGTCGCCCAATAGGAGTGCGTCGCGTACCCCCTCACTTAAGTGACGATCGACGATCGTGATTTGATCATGCGATCAATTGCTCTACATGACCCCACATCACCTGCGCATATAAAAACAGAACGATTCGATAGGTATATAAGTGGTGTTCTTAAGGAGATAAAAAAATCCTGAAAATGGTACTTTCTCATTAATCACGCACACATATGCACACTCACACACGCACGGACATGTACACGTGTGTGACACGTAGCGTTCTCATACGCTACCATGTGGCGCCACAATTTTGTCTGCGCCACATTAGCTGCCATGTCATCACATGATAATTAAATTATTTTTTATTCATTTTAATTCAAAATAAATCGAATTAAATTCATAAAAAATTCAAAAAAATTATAGAAAAATCCCTAAGAATTAGTAAAATTAATAACTTTCAAAATACAACTCTAAATTAATCCTAATTTGTCTTGTTTGATCAGAAATTAAATAATCTATTATTTTAAAAAGTCAAATTTAATAAATAGCAAGATAATAGAATTTTATTTCAAAAATACACTCATTTATCTTAGAAATTAAAACTTAGACAAATAAATGAGTATATAACAAAGTATTTTCTCTTATTATTTAACATTGAAACCCAATTATAATCTCAAATATAGATAAGAATAATCTACTCTAAATTTTATTTATTAAAAGTGCATAATTATCGCTAAAATAGTTCAATTTGAGATTATAACTTAAAATTGCATGGAATGATAGATATGCACTCAAAGTATGATAACATGCATAAAAATGGAATGTTTTATGCCTTAATTTGCATTAATAATCATATAATTGTATGTTATCAGAATATTGATCCAAATCAAACGATTTTTTATTCCATGGACTTGTCTTAGATTCTTCTTTCTTACACATGGAAAACCTATTATGGAGGGTTGCTGCCTTTGCCGCACCTGCCACTGCTATCCCAAGAGTTCTATCGCATAGCCCCAGCTTCATGCACAAGGTGACACATATTTGTCAAGCAAAGATCGCCATTGCTAGCATTCTAAATAGAAATTCTTAAAACATCTGCAATGTCATATCATGTGCGCAATAGTGATTTGCCACAACTAAATGTCCCTTCCAACTTTTTTATCGCTGCTCTTGGTCGCTACAAATTTTGGCCTTGATTCTCATTTCTAATGTAAAGGCTTTACATATTCATACTAAAATCCTTAATTTCTTGATACCATGCAATTTATACATGATATTCTATGATTATTAATGCAAATTAAGGCATAAAACACTCCATTCTTATGCATGTCATCATGTTTTGAGTTTATATCTGTCACTCCATGAAAATTTAAGCCATAATTTCAAAATGTACTATTTTAAGGGATAATCATGGATAATTAAAGAGAAAAATTTAAAGATTAGAGTATTCCCATCTATATTTGAGATTATAATTAGGTTTTAATGTTAAATAATAAGAAAATATACTTTTTCTATACTCATTTATTTTTCTAAACTGTATTTTTCTAAAAGAAATGAGTGTATTTTTGAAATAAAAATTTATTCTCTTCTTATTTCTTAAATTTAACTTTTTAGATTGATAGATTATTTAATTCTAATCAAATAAGACAAATTTGGATTAATTTGAAGTCGTATTTTGAAAGATATGAATTTTTTTAATATTTAGGGATTTTTTTTGGAATTTTTTTTTATGAATTTATTTATATTTATTTTGAGTTAAAAAGAATAAAAAATGATTAAAAATTACACGCTGACATGGCAGCTGACGCGGTAGAGTGGATTAAGTGTCGCCATGTGGCGGCCTATGCGCGCACCACATGACACACGTGTGTCTGTGTTTACTCGTTTATGTCAATCATTAGTGGGTTAAGCATCCATTACTAGATTTTCGCTAACCCATTAAGACCGCGTACTTTATATACACATATTTCTCCTCAATTATTGCCATGTGGGACTATTTGTGTTTATTTTTTT
>JAHCZF010001694.1:0-13673 GCA_024174645.1 Lemna minuta
GCCAGTTGATTTTGACCAATTAAAAAAATTTACAAGGATACAAAAGGCAATGCATCCTCATTCTCAAACAGAAAAATGTACATTGGAAGATCTTTCAGAAAATATTAAAATATATTAAAATCATCGATCAACCAAGATCAGTGATTAACCTGATAAGATTAAAATATATGAGTGATGGAATGAATTTCAGAAAAAACTTTTATGACTGAAAGAGATGGAATGAATTTTTCTATGTTCTTTAGATATCATAAAAAATCAAATGCTCACTGCAAACAGAAAATTTCAGCTTAAGTGCTTCTCAAGAAATGTATTCCTTGACATGTGGCATTGACGTCCTTATTGAGGTAGCATGATTTACAAATGTTCTTCATATTCTCATTTGTATTCCCCCTGCTGAGTATAAAGAGGGAGACTGGGGAAGAGAAAAACTCCAGAGTGAAGCGTGCTGAGCCTTGGGCAGAGCCAAGATGGGTGACCTCCAGGGAAGAGGGGCACCAGGGAAGAGAAAGACTCCAGCGTTAAGCATGCTCAGGCATGGGCAGAGCCAAGATGGGTGGCTTCATGGGAAGAGGGGCACCACAGTGAAGAAGAACTCTAGGGTTAAGACTGCTCAGGGTTGAGCAGTTTCCTCTTGGATAGGAAAAAGTACTTGTACCAGTTGATCACCAACTTCCGGTGATCTTCCTTTAGTGTTTAAAAAAAATATTCTCATTTTTATTAGAATGATTAAGAATCTAGTGTAAGAATGAGAATTAAAAATACATCAATAAACATTCAAAAACTTTGATATACTTAGAAAGTCAGAATAGCTTCTAATAGAGACGCACAGAGGAAGAAGAGAAGAGAGGTTTCAATTTTTATTGCGATCGTTTCCTAGGGGAAAAAAGGAATCTAAGAAAACGCAGATATGATTAAGAAAATACACAAGTGATCGAGATATGCAGAACAAAAAAACAAAGATCATCCATAAGGAACCAGAAATCCTTGCGTAAAACTTCCGAAGCATAAAACAGCAAAGCAGCTCAAATTTCTAAAGAAACCAAGTTATTAGATGACAGATCCTCCGTCGTGATTTAAGGAAATAAAATTTCCTTCTGGTAAATCCAACATTGGCAGGGAAATGTCAACTTAAAAAACGCAGCATCCCGGGCGAGTTAGAGTTAGGGAATGGCAACCAGATAAGATCATCCTGATCATGATCCAAAATTGCTTGATCAATTGTGTAAATCGATCAACCAATAAGGATCGTTATCTGATCAACCGTAAACTGATCACTTAGACACTATGGAGAGGGGATACATATGGTAAAAGAATAATCTGATCCTAAATTGGACTGACGATCAGATCGTGAATCAAGATGACGATTGACCATAGAACCTTGATTGACGATCAAATCGATCAGACGTTCTATGATCCCTAATCTGATTGCCACATAGATCATGGGGATCCGATAAGAGATCAACGCTCCCTTGATAGGATGCTATAGCAAATTAATTACCCTGCTGCACCTCAAACAGTTTCTTTCAACATTTCCCTATTAAACCTCATTTATCCATAAAAAAATGACCTTTAACCAACAAAACCCGATTACTTGAGCACAAAAATACGCAAACGCAAAGTGAACACGTCCAGCCCTCGATTTCATTAACAAAGATCCTACAAAAAATAATCAAACGAGGGCATACGAAAGAAGAACCCAACAACAGAAATGGGACCTCTGACCAACATAACCCTGCTATCTTACAATAAACCCTAAAAATACGCAAAAGAAAAATGAAATGTCATGCCCTGAATTTTCATGAGACAAGATTTTTACCAAAAACAATTACTTAAATCAGAAGAGCCCAAAAACAGAAAAAAAAAAAAACTCACACCTTTCTTGACGCGCACAACTTTTCCCGAATGCGCCCTTCGAATATGCTTGACGTTGTTCCCTTTAGCATTCCCTTTTAAGTGGTGCTCAGCGAGCATTGTAGATGTGGGCCGAGGAGACGAGGAAATGACGTCAGCGTTCTGCGCCGCGATCTTCATCACTGCTCTCTGATCGTCCGTCAGAAACCCATCATTTCCGTTCGACGCCATCCCCCCGAGAAGGAAAATCTCTCTCTTCTCTCTCGCTCTCTGTCTTAGAGATAGTTTTGGCTATGGAAGCTGGAAGCATCTCCAGTACTTTTCGCTGAGCTTGTAACAGAAAATCCACGAATCAAAAATTGACACGTTGGCATTGTAGCGAGTCGTACGGTATCCCATTAATCTTTCGTGTGGGGGGATCGGCTTGACACGTGGCACTTTTAGGGTATATATTAGGGTTTTATCCGTCGCCTCTTTTCGCTCTTATCCGCAAGGTTGGTGACGTCATCTCGACCCGCAAGGGTCGGTCGACATGGTCCGGGTCGAGCGATAAAAACCCAGGAAAAAAATTCTAATAAAAGTAATATTTCGTGGAGAAAGGCACAGATATCAATATTAAAAGAGTGAGGAGAACTTTTACAATAGAAAAATTTATATTTCTGAATTGAATTAGGCCAAAATTAAAATTTAAAAAAAAAAGTAAAAGTAGAAGGGCTTGAGAATAAATGAATTGATCATGGTTGACTTCTGAAATGGTGTGCAGTAGGGTTCGCCTATCGGCATCTCGTGGCGGCATCGGCACCGTTTTTTCGGCACTCGGCAACGGCACCTATTGCCGTTGCCGTTTTTCACTGTGTTACGGAAAAACGGGAATGTAGCCGAGTGCCGCGTATAGCCAGTGCCGTTTATAGCCGATAATATAGCCGATAGGTTAATCTATATCTATATTAGAGTTTATTTTAAACTCTAACGACATCTGGCACTGTTACCGTTTTTCGGCTTCACAGCCGAAAAACGGCAACATAGCCGATGCCGCACGTCCGGCATCGACACCTATTGCCGATGCCGGAAAAATGGCACCAGCACCTGGTGCTGGTGCCCTTGCCGTTTTTTTAGGCGCCGGGTGTCGTTTACTGCCGATGTCGCGTTTCAGCACCGTTTCCGGCAACGGCACACGACACCGTTGGAAACGGGCGAACCCTAGTGTGCAGTAGGGAACGGAGATCTGATCAGTTTGACAAAGGCTGCTCGGGGATGACGGGACCGGATTCTACCTTGCTTGCAACGCATGCTGGGCGTGCTCGGCGAATCCTCCTACCCCGCATTCGTCTACTTGCTCTCCTCTCCCATCGACGCAGCTGCCAAGTCGCGCTCCGGGATCCTCTCTAGCAATCTCTCCCTCTTGCAATTGTCAATCGCTGGGTTCGCTGAAGATCAGCAACTGCAACGTGCTCGACCTGGACCCCTTCTTTGTTACCACCCTGGCGCTTGAAGAGTTCAGCGACAGGTCCATCAACGGCACGGGCGAGAAAAAAAAATTGTCTACCAGCATCCTGCTGCCCCCCCCCCCCACCTCTGCTGTTGACCCTGCAACTGGCTTCGCCACTAGTGCTGCTGGCGACAATGGCTATGCTGCTGGGTCTATTGTCAGCCTTGCAAATGACTCTATTGTCAGCTTTATTGCCCGCCTTGCTAGCCGATCATTAAAGTTGGGTGACATCGTCAAAGGAAGGGAGAACGTGATGCACAAATTGTAAGGTTATTTATTAGATTTTATCTTCAACCACCATTGAAATGAGTCATCGTATAAGCAAATAATACTAGGTTTACGTAAATACTTATCCAATTCAGTCTATGTTGATTTCTCTTCTACTTTTGTGCATTTATTTAATTGTTACTCCATAAATTGCATCATTACTTTTGAACATTTATGACTCAAAGAAGCTAAAAGATTATCAATCGATGTAGAAGTCAAAGCTTATATGGGACGCACTGATTCAAGAATGTTAAGTAAAGTTTTCATAACAAACTTGTGCTCACCATGAGGAATATATCCCAACTTGAATCTAGGCTCTAAGATTATGACAATAAGAAACATATGTTGAAACTTAAATATGCATCATGATTTATGAGAATAATCAAATTCATAAACCGAAATTAAACACATACCTGGATTCACCGGATTAATCGTCATTTGAGTAGATTACTTAATCGGAGAATAGTCTTCTTGAATATCCCTGATGTAACCTCCTGATCTCTAGAGGAAAGCTTAAGCCTCTAATCAATCATTAGATAACCCATTAATGACTAATGACTGATTTACTGCCTCTACACATAATTAACCTCCACACACATAAATGAATGTCGTAATCCCTAGATTAAACATAATTGAATCACTTAATGGGATTATAATGATAGCTAATCCACAATAATACATAACTATGTCCACTTAATAGAGATTAAATCTAACAACATAGGCTTTCTCCTCACTTATATATCATATTTATATAATTTATATTTTATCATTGCGTATGCAAGTTGCTCATTTTTGTTCTTGTAAGATCTTGGAGAGGATGATTGTTGATCAGAGCTTCATCTTTCTCTCTCTTTCTCTTCCTCCCTCTCTCATCTCATTGTAAGTGGGCCACATCTTATAAGTGGCCCACTGATGAAGCGTTTTCGTGCGTTGTTAAATCACAAAAACGCAGGTCAAACAAAATTTATAAAACCGAACTCACAAAGATAAGATATAAAATCAAGTAATGTGTAAGTATCGGGTCGATCCACAGAGAGCAGGGTTAACTTTAATCGCAGAGTTGACTTGGTCAAACTTAGGTTTAAAAGGGGTTTTAAAGAAGTGAAAATAAGATATAATCAATAGAAATGATATAAATAGACTAAATAAGAAGTTTTAAGAATTCAATTCTCGGACTTGACAGAGAAAAGTCAAAAGTCAAAGTCAAAGTGTTGACTTTGACCAACAATAGGTGTTCTGTAAAATCAGAAAATCAAACAGAGTCAAAAGATTACGAAAAGTATATATTTGGAAACTAGAGAGAAAATGGAATCTATTGATATATAATTCGTGATTTTTGGATAAGAAATGGATTTACTATGAATTATTGAAAATCAAATATCAGAAAATCCCCGAAATGAACACCTTAGAGGAAATCTTCAAATTGACCAGTCAAATGAAATCCAAATATTACAATTTATATGTTAATGGAAAGCTAAGAACCAGAGAATCTAACAAGACCAAAATTATCGAATTCTGATTTTTAAATTAAAAGTAATTGACCCCTAAAGTAAAGTTTGACTTCTGATGAAAGATGAACAGTCCTCGGTCAAACGTCAAATTGGAGGGTCAAATGAAATCGGAATTCGATGAATTTTCTATTCACGGAAAGCTGAGGAAAAGAGCAATCCACTGAAATAGAATCAAGTGATTTGGAATTATAATCAGAGAGATATCCTATTTTCAAAATCAGAAATTTTTCAGACAGAAAATTAGGAAAAATGAATAACACTAAGACCTAATTTACAAAATTAAACTTCTAAATCTAATAAAAACTCAAATTACCTCGTGATAATCGATCCAATCTCACTACTAACCCGATTGACACAAGAATGGGGCTTCAATTCTCGTGGATTGAAGCGAATTTGCTCGGATTCTTCCTCGTGGACGTTCGGAATTCAAGGGGAAAATTCAATAAAATCAAGGAGAAATTCGTGATCAATCCTGCTCCAATTGCTTCGCAATCGAGTCTAAACGCGGGGGGATCACGATGAACTAGAGATCTTGATAACATGTAATCTTAACATGATAAAACATGATTATTAATGCAAATTAAGGCATAAAATATTACATTTATGTGCATGTTATCATACTTTGAGTGCATTTCTATCATTCTATGCAATTTTATGTTATAATCTCAAAATGCGTTAATTTAGGGTTAATTATGATGAATTAAAGATTAAAGATTTTATAACCCATCTTTACTTGAGATTATAAGCGGTTTTTAAAAGTTAAATAATAGGAGAAATCATTTTTATGAACATTCATTTAATTTTCTAAAGTTAAAATCTTAAAGAAATGAATGTATTTTTGAAATAAGAATTAAATCTCTTGTTATTTAAATAATTTAACTTTTTGGAATAATAGATAATTAAATTTCATATCAAATGAAAGAAATTTGAATGAATTTGGAGTTGTATTTTGAAAGTTATGATTTTTACAATTTTTAGGGATTTTTCTGGAATTTTTTGATTTTATTTTCTATTTAAAACCGCTTTAAAATAAATAAATAAATTACAAAAAGGGGCTTATATTTCGCGCGGGACCCTCGTGGATGCGACGTGGCACGCAAGGCCACGTGGCAGCGCCACGCGGACCCGCGCAGCGCCTACGTGGCGCATTATACATATAGTATTTTTTTTATTATTATATATATAAAATGGGTCTTCAACCCTCCCTATATGGGAAGGGTTATTAACCCTTTAAATCATCGGGTCTTATAGACCCGACGATTCTCTTTTTTTATTTCCGTGTGGGACTAATCCACACGGACTTTAATAATGCAGGTGACGTGGCGTGACGAAGGACCGCTGGATCGACGGCGCGCGTCGATATCACGCGTCGATCAGATGCGCTCGCGGACCACCGATCGGGATCAACGGACGTATCAATTAAAGGGCGTTATAACGGGCCCTGATTTTATGTGATGTGGCGGCATCACACACGTCGGATCAACGGCGCGGAACGTGATGCGTCGATCGCGTGGACGCGTGGTGCACCGGAGATCAATCAAACACGTGCCTATTTAAAAGAGTTATAACGGTCCAGATTCGACCGCGCAGGGAGAATCACAGCCGTTCGATCGCGATCCAAAGGGCGTTATTTGAAGCGTTTTTTAAAGCGTTTCATCGGATCAGATCAAGGCCGTCCATCTGAGATCGGACGATCGCGATTTAACCTTACCGTTTCATATTGATGCATTTAATCTCGACCGTTGATGTGGATTAAACGCATCAATCGGACGGTTTCCCCCATTTTGCCCTATAAAACAAAGAGTTATTCGTCGTTTGTAAGTATTCTCGAGGGATTTCACTTAATCGATCCATCTAATCCCCTTCTCTCTTGAATCTCTCTCTTGTAATCGCTTCTAGACTCGAAATCGCGTCCACGGAGTGTTTATAAGAGAGATTTCGACGATCGTTCGAGGAGAATTTGTTTCTTCAACACCGATGTTCACGATTGAATTCGCGGAATGAATAGTTGTCGATCCGGCGATCAATTGGATCGATTTGATCGTTATCTCGGGTTAGAAAACAAGTTATTCCTCTTATCTATTGTTATGTATCATCAATTTTAGGTTTAGGATTTTAATTTAAGTTTAATTTCGTTTTAATTTTAATTTGTGTTCTTCGCGATTCCGAAAATTGCATCCCACTTCCATCTTTGATTTCTCCGTGATTACTAATCCAAATCGAGTAATTTTTGATTCCACGGATAGATCTTTGAGTCTTCTTTCTAAAAACACCATTTTCCCTAATTTCTCACCTCAATTCATCATCCAATTTGACCAAATTCTAAAAGATCTCTCGAAAATACCTTAATTCCATGTGGATTCGACCCTTATTTACCATTATACCCTTCAATTCACTCTTAATTCCCCAAATTGATACGTTAGGCCTTATTTTTGACACGAGACCGTGTGAAATCGACGACCTCGCGGTCTCGCCTCGTCAGATCTTCCTTGAAATTCGCTTAATTCACTTCACGAATCAATCAAAAGTTTGTTTTCAAAGGAAAAATATATGGCTTTTTAAAGGAAATTTTGGCCCGATTTTTTGGGCCATTTGATCCGGTCGTGGGAGCCTGTTGATGGCCACGATCGTCGGCAAGCGTGACCCATCAATCTGCGACGATCGTGGCCACGATCTGTCTCCAAATTTGCCACGATCGCGGCTCGATCGCACCGCAATCGTGGAATTCTTTCATGAAGCCTCCCCGCCGTCCGATCGCGATCAGGTAAGGGATGGTCCCGATCATCCCCAATCAAGCTTGCTGATGCACGATCATCGTCCGTGCGATGCAGATCCAACCGTCCCAGATGCGTCGATAAGGTGAGAGAAAGATCCGTCGCATCTTGGCCTTCTGATTGCGATCACCCCGCGATCACCTCGATGCTCTTCCGATGAAGATCGGACTGTCCAGCGCATTCCACGTATCGCCATGGTGAGAAGACGATCGCGGATCATCGTGGCCGTCTGATGAAGATCGCGCGATCCCGAGCTGTCCACGGTAAGAAGAAAATCGCGGCTCATCGTCTGCGTCTGATGGAGATCATGCAGCCTTTACGCTGATGAAGATAAGCGATCCCCGTGTCGCCACGTGGCGTCAGGTAAGCCTTTTGATCGTCACCACTTATCCCCTCTTTTGCGCACGTGGTTATTTGATGATCGCGTGGACTCGGGTCCACGTGATCTTCGCCATCCTGATCGCATCAAGTGCATGCCTTTTCACCACGTCACTTGCAAAAGATAATCGTGTGGGAACATAGTCCCACACGGAAGACAGAAGTGGAAATAACAAGGTTAAATAGGGGGGCGGTTTAATGCTAATGCGTTATTGCCCCTAATACCTAACCAGGGCCCACTAACCCGTGGGCCCTCCATCTGCCGACCTCACCTGCCACGTGGCGCCCCACATGGGCACCCACGTGGACCCGCGTGGACACGTGTGGCCTCCTGCCACGTGTTCGCTCCCTATGCGCCACATGCGCCTCGTGTGGGCCACCCGCGACCTGATGGATATTATGTGGCCTCTAAGCCAATCACACTTTCATCAATCTTGTTTATGTTCGTTGAAATGAAATTTAGTCATTGTCATTCTTATGTGATGTTTGCAATGAAGTCCATGAGCAGGTGCAATGACTAAGTGATATATGATGAGATCATAATATAGCGATCACTAGTCTTTAAACATATGTTCTAAACATTCCTATTCATGGGTTATTCGAGAAGGACATCGAATTATCCGGAAAGAATAACACTATCTAATGCAACTCATATGATGAGTATGGCTGATCCTATAGCCATTGGTGTGGAGACACTAAGGATAGATCATGGGTGCTCTTTGGAGGAAGAGTTCACTGAATTGATCCGTATGAATCTCTGAATGGTAATATACCTAAATTGTCAATCAGGTTGATTCATGTCACGGTTGTGTACGTGGTTCTTTGACCTGAGACACCAAAGACATCTTGCAGATGGATGATTGTGTTTTGACTATGACTTACGACCCCCTAGCCACGAGATCTCCAAAACGTCATAGATTGGATACGACATGACGTCCTCGAAGGTGATTGAGTGGTCAAGATGGGATCATCCACCCTCGGTATATACTGAAGGAAGTTATGGGATCATCCACCCTCGGTACATGAAGTACTGATGAAGATAGGAAATCACACTTAATCTAGTCTAAATCATTGAGATGCGGTTAAATCCTTGGCCAAGGTAGCGGAAATATTAGAGAAGTTGTTCTCAATGATTTCCTACTCGCATCAGTACTAAATTAAGTGACGGATTAGGGTGTGACAATTAACCATACCCTAAGTCATTCATGAGTCTCGTGTGGATGAAGGATTATACGTACACGGTAACCAATGACGGAAAGGTTCCATGAAAGAGTTCTAATATACTCCATATCTGTTAGAGCAAGTGGTGTAGCTTAGCACCCACCGGGCTGGCGACTCAACATGTCGATTAGGTTAAATCGATACTTAGTCAATTAATCTATATGTTGATATAGTTAATTAATAAGGAGGACCAATAAGTGTTATTGGGTTGGTAGAGTCATTAACTGGAGAGATATATGGACCTAGAGGGTCACACACATAAGGTCAATTGACGTCGGTGGATATATACATAATAATAAGGGTTTTTGTGAAAATTTCATATTCCCAAAGTCTATAAATAGGGGGAGAACGACCATAGTAGAGGTGCCCATGCAAGTCTAATGGAACTTCTCCTCCCTCTTCTCTTCCTCTCGTGGTGACGAGTGTTCAAGAGGAGATCCGATCGTCTGGAGATTGTGTGGATACCACTAGAGACCGGACGCTTGAACGGTTGAAGAACTCTTTCAAATGATCCAAGTAAGTATAAATTTTATTCTATACTAGATGATAGGATCACCTAGAATGGATGATGAGATCATCTATTCTTGGTGCTTCATTGATGTTGAATGTTTTGATTCAACACCTTCCGCTGCAATCATTATCTTGGACAAAGATTTGGAAAGCTTTTCATGCCTCAGATCCCAGCACGACCCTGCCACGTGGCCTTAGCGCCATGTCGCATCCGGTGGTGGTCCCGCGTGCCACGTCAGCTCGCCAGCCGGTCTCGCTCGCCACGTCAGCACCTACAGGTAAGTAAATCCCTTTTTTGCGATTTAAATAAGGAAATATTCATAAAAATCAATTTAAAAATCAAATAAAAAATCATAAAAGGGCAAAAATTTCAGAAATTCATAACTTTAAATATACAACTCCTTTTTAATCCAAATTTTCTCCATTGGATCACAAATTCCTTCCTTTTTAACATCATATTATTTAAAATATATTTTCAAGGGAGAAATCAAGATGAATTATAATTTACTTAACTCATTTCTCACTAAATATTCTAAATCATAAATTCATCTTGATATTATCCTTCAAAACATGCACTAAAGTCAAAATCATTCAAGAAAAGAGATTAACTTCTATTAATTTAAACTTAACAAAAGACTAATCCTCTATCAAGCATGAAATTATCCCTAATTTATGCATAAATATCGACTTTAGTGAAATGACATACCAATGGAGAAAATTCCTAAAAATTATGATAACATGCATCATATTCTCATAAAATAAGCATGAATATGAGTTAATTAGGATAATAATTTAATTTATAAATGCATGTTATCACCACCAGGGGAGTCTATTTCTCTTCCTCTGTATTTTATCCATTGTAAGTGGGCCACCTCTTATAAGTGGCCCACCACTATCTTCAGTTAGTTATTTATTGGTAATTTAGGGTCACACGTGTGACCCTCACTTAAGTGGTCACATGGCATACCCTGATAGGGTCACATGTGACCCTGTCAGTATGCGCCCCCTATAAGGGTGCCCCAACAACAGTGTAAAACTGAATTACTTTAAGAGAATTTCCTTTTTGTCCCTTCCTTCTCTTCTACAGGCACCGCCCCTGGCTGGAGCACCCTCTGTCCTCTCTAAGTGAAGGACTAACAATGATCTAGCTCAAAAATTAACGAGTCTAATTGTTAAACTAGAAGTCCATAAAGTCCTTATAGTAATTGATTTTGACTTAGAAAATATCTCATTTGCTTCACGAAAAAGCCAAGAGTTCATCTACAAACATCTTCAAGAGCTCTCATTTGTTATCCTCGATTAAAAAGTTCACTTTATTCGTGTTAGAGGGTCGCTCACCATTGGCCTTCAACACTTATCTTTTTTTCCCTAGAAGCCTTGATCATGTCATATGTTAAATTCCACCTAGTCAGAACATCCCCAACAATAATATTTTTATTTGACATTTTTAACTCGTCACACAAATTCTTAAAGTGATTAATCCTCTTAGAATAATGATTAACTATAATAATAAGTTTTTGAAGACTATGGAGAATCTCACCAAATGGCTTTTGACTAATAGCTTCTAGTCCCTCTATATATTTATCATCATTTGAGCCGTGAATATGACTTTTTGACTATTTGAATATGACTCACCATTACCGAGCTCCTTTAAGCCGTGTTATATGGCTAGATTGAGAACTTGGGGCATGCAAAACCTGAGATAGTTATTGGTGAACCTTGAAGTAGAACCGTTCAACAATTTAACTACAATGATAAGTTTTTGAAGTCTATAGAGAATCTGACCAAATGATTTTTTACTAATGGCTTCTAGTCCATTTATATATTTTTTATCATCCTCACTATCTGAATATGACTCACCATTACCGAGCTCTTTTAAGATGCGTTGTACGGCTAGATTGAGAACATGGGCTATGCAATGCGTGAGATAGTTCTTGGTGAACCTTGAATTAAAACCCTTCAATAATTTCTCTAAGTTTTCTGCCCTTATACTATTGTTGCTTGCATTATCAGTTGCATGTGTTCACAACTATAAAAAGAAATAAGGAAAACAAGTATTTAGTACAAAAAATTATTCAAAAATAAAATAAAAAATTCTCATCTTTTCTGTCAAATTGTAGTCTATGAGTACTTCATGCAACACTTTTGTCATATGTGCACATCCATGAGATTCACACAATTCTTTAACAGCAAGCACACGTTCATAAAGGTTTCACATGTCCTCAATCCAATGAACCATGACCCCAAATATTGTCACACAATTTGAGTAGTTTAAATATTTTTTGGGTTCTGAGGTTGATAAGACTTCCAAAATTTTGATCAAAACATCAAATGTAGAAAAATACATTGAATCGGATGTTCAAAATATCAAGACACCAAGAACAAATGATCATATCATCTAGTATGTATAAGAAAATATACTTACATGGTTTCCTTGAAGGAGCTCTTAAATCTAATCAAGTGACTAGCTTCTATCAGTATTCACATTGTCTCTAGATGGTTGGATCTCCTGTTCAAAGCTCTTCATCAAGAGAAAAATAGAAGAAATGAGAGAATTCTTACAAGACTTATAAAGATATCTTGAGTTATAGTCGTTCTCCTCATATTTATAGACATTTGGTATGTAGATTTTTTATAAAAACCCTTATAATTATGTCTATTTCTACCAACATTTATAGACCTTATGTGTGTGACCCTCTAGGTCTATATATCTCACTAGTCAATAACTCTATAGAATAAATAACATCTTATTGGTCAATCTTAATTAATTATCTATACAAATATATAGATTAATTAATCAATGATCGATTTAACCCAATCGATAGGTTAAGTTACTAGCTCTTTGGGTGCCAAGCTATACCACATACTTTAAGAGATATAGAGTATGTAAGAACTCCCTTATGGAACTTTTCTATCATTGATTACTATGTATGTATAATCTTTCATCTACATGAGACTCATGAATGACTTAGGGTATGGTCCATTGTTATACCCTAATCGGTCACTCAAGTTAGTACTGATGTGTGTAGGAAGTCATCGGGAACTCCTCCGATATGTCCACTACCTTGGCCAAAGATTTCACTACATCTCATTCCTTGAGTCAATCTCCTCAAATAGTAAGGGCCAATGATCTTATCTTGATCACACAATCATCTTCGTGGACTTCATGTCGTATCCAATATATAATATTTTAGATATCCTGTGGCTAGGGATTCATAAGTTATAATGAAAACACGATCATCCATCCATAAGATGTATTTAGTGTCTCAAGCCAAAGGACTATATATACAATCGTGATATGAAAAAACTTGATTAAAAGTTAGGTATAATTATCATTTAGAGACTCATATGGATCAATTCAGTGAACTCTTTTTATAAAAAGCACCCAAAATGTATCCTTAGTGTCTCCACACTTATGGCCGCGGGATGAACCATACTCATCATATGAGTCGGATCAAATAGTTCTATTCTTTTTAGATAATTTGATGTCTTTCTCGAGTATCTCACGAATATGAATGTTTAGAACATGTGTTTAAAGACTAGCGATCATTATACTATGATCTCGTTATAATTAAATTAATTATTATTTATGTTTATAGACTCCAATACAAATATCACATAAGAATGACAATAAATAAATTTCATTTCAATGAACATAGATAAGATACATGA
>JAHCZF010000172.1:0-10773 GCA_024174645.1 Lemna minuta
ATAATATTTTAATTATGTATAATAATCCATAAATTAGTGCATTTTAAGATCATAACATGAAATAATACAAAATGATAGAAATATGCTTAAAACATGATAACATGCATATATTTGGAATGATTAACTGCTTTTAATTGCATTAATAATCATGTAATTTGATGCATAAATAGTATGTTATCAGTCACATGCTGCTACGATATTGCCTCCTAGTACTATAGCTCCTCCTACATGTGAACTCCTGGCTTAAAATAATCTATAATATTGTTGGTCTAGCACAATGTGGAGTGGAAGCAGCATAAATCTTCCACCATTCCTTTCTTGCTTCTAAGTGTTCATGGTTTACTAACTTGATGGTATCCACCATATGACTGATACACCCTGCATTTTATCCACCATCACACTTAATAGATTTTTATTTGGCCTATAGGCCAATAACACTTCCATGTGTCTAGTTTATTTTTGTTGAAATGAAATTTATTAATTGTCATTCTTATGTGATGTATGCAAAGAAGTCTATGAGCATATGTAACGACTAAGTGAATTACTATGAGATCATGATCTAGTGATTACTAGTCTTTAACACATGTTCTAAACATTCATATTCATGGGAAAAGGACATCGAAATATCCAAAAATAATATCACTATCTAATCTAACCCACACGATGAGTATGATTGATCATGTAACCATCAGTGTGAAGACATCAAGGATACAGAGTGGGTGCTCTTAGGAGAAAGAGTTCACTAAATTGATTTGTATGAATCCCTAAATGATTTTATACCTATTTGTCAATCAAGTTGATTCATGTCATTTTTATATATGTGGTCCTTAGACTTAAGACACTAACGAAGAAAAATTGTAAGGACATCAAAAAACACGTCCATGCATCAAAATAAATTATAAACTCACTCACAACATGCAACTTATATCAATATTAATATAAATTAAGACATAAAACATTCCACTCTTATACATGTTGTCATATTTTCAGTGCATATCAATCATTATATGCAATTTAAAGTTGTAATCTCAAATTTCATTATTTAAGGGATAATCATGAATAATCAAATAATATATTTTGAAGTTTTCACATCTTTATTTGAGATTATAGTTAAGTTTTAATTACAAATAATAAGAGAAAATATTTTTAGATACATTCATTTATTTTCCTAGTTCTATTTTCTAAAGAAATGATTAAATTTTTGAGATAAAATTTTATTCTCTTCTTATTTCTAAAATTTGGCTTTTTAGAATGATAGATAATTTAATTTTTTTGAACAAAGATTATTAAAAAAATAAGCAGTATTTTGAAAGTTATGGATTTTTCTCATTTTAGGGATTTTTGGAATTTTGTTGAATTTTTCTGAATTTTTCATAGATTTATTTTATTTTTATTTTTATTTAAAATAATAAAAAATGTCTTTATTTATCACGCTAACAACGTGGCGGCGTGCTTGCACGGCAGTGTATGCACGTGTCACATGTGTGCAGGTATGTGTATATATAATATGTGCATATTGTAATGGGTTAAGCATCCTTTTTAAAGGATATTAGTAAACCCATTAGCGCTCCCCTATTGATATGCAATAAACGTCAATATTTTCACCATTTGTGACTATGTTTTTGTTTTCCTTTTAAGCAGGTGGCATGGCGCACTCAGAAGCATCTGATCGGCGCAAAAAGAAGCGACTTAATATGAGCCCACAATTTTTTATAAAGCATTTGCTTTTTTATTGGACGACGATTTCCTTTACTCAATGTTTATCAATCTTGGTCGTTCACCTCGAAGTTGTAACGGTCCAGCTTAAATGTGCCCGATGGATTTATGTGGACACGTGGCATCATTTCAAGGATTCAATGGAGATCGAATGGTAACAGTTATGCGGCGATTGCCCTTCACGCGATGACACATCGTAATCTAGACGATATATCGAGGATCGGATGGCTACAACTTAATGATGGTGATTCATCTCCTAAGGATTAATCATGGATGTTAATCGAAGATGAAGAGACAATCAAACGGACAAGCCCAATTTCAACTCATTTATATTATCTTTCTTTGACAAAAATGTATTCTTAGATTATTTCAATTGATCGAATCTTTTGGACTGCTTAATTCTTGAATCTCTTGATTTCCTTCTTCTAGACCCATTTCCGCGTCCAACAAGTGCTTGTAATTAGGATCTCTTAAAAAGATTAGGGAGATTTCAGTACATGAACTTTGAATATCGGTTTTTGAAAACACAAAGATAAAGGCTTTGATCGAATGATCAATTGGATCATTTTCAGTGTGATTTTGGGTTAGATTACTGACGAAACAATTTCGTGCAGTCGTTGAATACACACAAACTCATGTGAAAACAATTTCCAAACTCATCAATTTAAATAATAAATCACTAATTAAATAGTACAATGGTGAGTAAGGGTCAAATCAACAGAGAAATAAGAGAAATTTTGAGATATCTTTAAATTTTGATCAAATCTAACAATGAATTGAGGTGAGAAATTAGGGATTTTAGTAGATTAAGAAAATAACTCCAAAATGAATTCACAAAATCAAAAATCATTGAATTTATATTAGAATTCGCATAGAAAACGAAGATTAAAATCGAGAAAGAAAATCGTTCGTGATTCGTCATAAAAACCAAAATTAAATCTAAAATTAATATAATCTACGATTAGAAATTGAAATCTAATGATATAGGAAGATAGATTAGAAGGAAAAACAAGTAATTTAACCCAAAGTCGCGCTCGAAATGATCCAATTAATCATCAGATTCATGGCTTTTCATTTCGTGATTTCAAAAATGATTGTAGCATTCATGAGGTGATTTCTCCTTTCTCTCTCTACCAAATCTTGACTTTAAACACTCCTTAGACGCAGAAATGAGTCTAGATGATGTAGGCCAAGGACCTCTATTGCCCAATTGTGACTCATGAAGCCCAGTAAGTCACAGGGCCCACAAAAGTGTGTGTCACTGTCTGCAGAAGATCACCTAGAGACCCACAAAAGTGTGTGTCAGATTCTACAATTCCCATAATCTCCACAGTGTCTCTTGTCAGGCCTAGAAGCTTCTTTTTTTTGTGTCAGGCCCATCCCCTGACTCAAGCATGGTGTAATAGTTATAGTTTCAAGACTTTGAGTTGTCTTATCAGGGGGTCATGTCACTTGGACGACCCTTTACTTTTTGAGGCCTATATAAGGCCCCCCATTGTAACACTTAAGGTCACAATTTGAAGTTATTCCTTATTAAGAGCTTTGCTTTCTCCCCTTTGAGTGTTCTCCTGTTTTGAGAGTGCTCCTGTGCTTGTGGATTCAAGTACAACCCCTTGTGGATTCAAGGGTTGAAGAGGTTAGTTCTGTGGACTCAGAACCTAATCCTTCTTGAAGATCAAGGTTTGAGGATTCAAGCCCCTGTTCTTCATTGTTCCTGCACTAAGGCTGCGTCACTAGAAGAAGTAGAAATCAAGTGATTCCAAGATTGAGTTGTCTATATAGTTTGATTTTATTGAAACATCCAAGAACGAGTTTTTCCGTCAAAGATTATTTCCATTTAAAGAGAAATTGGGAGCGACCGTTGGATGTGCCTCTTCATCTTTGATCAACGTCTGAGATTAAATACCGATTTGTAAATTTTAGTCTCTAAGTCGCGTTCGTTCGATCGATGATGAAGTGTCCCGATCTTGCCACGTCGTGTGTGAAGAAGAGGCTTCGCTTGATGTTCACCATCCGATATTCATTAAGCGATCAAGCTGAGTCCACGTTTGCATTTACTCTCGACCGTTATAACCCTCTAGATGAGCAGGTAAGATTAAATCATGTTTAAAACGAATCATCGCCTAAACAAATGGAGCCACGTACCCCCTCAAGTAAGTGAAATCTGACGATCGTGATTAAATCGCGCGATCAGACACGTCTCTTTGTGCCACGTCACTTGTAAATTAAAACAAAAAAGAAATAGTCCCACATGGCATAAATTCGGGATTTTCATGACTATATAAGGTATACGCGTGTAATGCATTAGCGAAAATCCTTAATAGATGCCTTAACCCACTAATCACTCTTGTGAATACACATGCGCCAACGCGCACACATGCACACACCTACGCCGCCACGAGGCATGTAGACGCTTCGTCGCATGACAACGTTCTGCCACATCAGCTCGCGAGATATGTAAACATTTTTATTCTTCTGAAAAATCAAAAATAGATTTAAATAAATTCACAAAAATTTTAGAAAAATCTGGAATATTACAAAATTCATAACTTTCAAAATACAACTCCAAATTAATCAAAATTTGTTTTTTTGGATCATAAATTAAATTTTCTATCATTATAAAAATTCAAAATATTTAAATAACAAGAGAATAAATTTTAATTTCAAAAATACTCTCATTCCTCTTAGAAAATAAATTTAGAAAAATATAAGAGTGTAAATAAAAATATTTTCTCTTATCACTAAATCATGAAAATATAATTATGATCACAAATATAGATGGGGATAAAACTATATTATTTAATTATGTATAATAATCCCTAAAATGATAAAATTACATAAAATGATAGATATGCACTTGAAATATGATAACATCCATACAAATGGAATATTTAATGCCTTAAACTGCATTAATAATCATGTAAATTCATGTATAAATTGTTCGTCATCAATTATGTGTTTTCCTCCTAGTCTTTCAGCATTTATTATTATATTTTGATTTCAAACCTTAGATCATATTAAGGTATTTATTTCATAAATCTCCATGGATTCAACCCTTATTCATCATTATACTAATCAATTCATGTTTTTAATCTTAAAAATAGATGAGCTTTAGATTTATTTTTGACACACTTGTGTGTTGTCAACATCCACGCAAATTCGTCTATTCACTCACTGAAATTGATATTAAATTACAAATTAGTTAGTATAATGGTTAGTATGGGTCAAATCCACAAAAGAATTAGGTATATTTCTTGATATATCTTCATATTCAATCAAATTGGACAGTGCATTAAGGGGAGTTATTAGGGAAAATTGTATTTTCGGAAAGAGAACTCAAATAAAAATCAATGAATTAAAAAAACCACTCGATTTGGACTTATATCGGTGGAGAGATCAAAGAACAAAATAAGGAGAGAAAAAATTATCATTAAGAGTGAGAAAATGATGAAATTGCATCAAATTAAACTAGTTTATGAATGAAAATTAAAATCTCAGATTATCGTACAAAGGACTTAAAAATATGTAATTTAACCCAAAATCTTGCTCAAAAATAATCCAATTAATTGTTGGATCAAGGCTTTTTCATTATGCATTTAAAAGTGATCCCGGGAGTTATAGCGGAAAATTCTTCCTATTCCCATGATGAAATCTTGATTTCAAACACTCTTTAAATAGAAAAATGAGTCTAGAAGAGGATCGAAACAAGAGATTAAAGGATTATGTTTTCCAAAAGGTTTGACCGATCAAAAATCTAAGAATGCATACAACACTCGAAGAGAGAGAAGATCAATAGAAAAAAAAATTGGTCGTTGCCGTTGGATTTGACGATTCATCTTTGATCAACAACTCAAATAAAATGCCAACCATTTATAAAACGACTATTCTAGACTTTTTGACTCCTTTGATAGTGCGCTAGGATCTTATTGCCATTTATAAAGTGAATTACCATGGAATCAAATTGCAACATATATCCCTTCACTAAGTGAAAATGAAGAGCTGAGATCAAATCCTTCAATTAGCTTTGATCCAATACACGAGCAAGATGTCACAGCATAAACTAAAAATAGTCGCACATTGCAAAAATTAAGGTAATCATTGTATATAAGGTGTGGAATATTTAATTAATTTAGGCCCATTAAGGGCACTTGGTGCTCATGATACGTGATCACCATGCACCACACGTGTTCACACGTGTACCATGTGGCACGCGCACACGATGACGTGTGGTGACACAAAAATGCATGCGCCACATCTGCTGTCAAGTCAGCGTGCACTTTAAAACTGATTTTTAAAATATTTTTAATTAAAATAAATTTGAAAATAAATTCAGAAATAATTCTAAAAAATCTCTTAAAATGAGAAAATTCATAACTTTCAAAATAGAACTATTTTTTCATTTAATTTTTTTATCATAAATCAAATAATATATCATTTTATAATTTTAATTTAATTAATAACAACATAAGAAATTTCTCTTAGGGTACATGGTGTAACTTGGCACACAATAGGCTGGCAACCCGACCAATCGATTGCCTTAAATCGATCCTATTTCTCTTTTTCTTAGTTCTACTTTCTCTTTTCATCTTTTTTGGCATCATAAATTTAATAATCCTTATTCTATTTAAATTAAAAAATATTTACTTGAATGAACTCTATTTAAGTTAGTGCGCAAGTCTTTTCCACTGGGAAATTTTCATTGTTTCACTTATCTTTCTTGTGGCTCTATTCCATCATCTTGCCAATTTTATTTTTTCCATTGTGTTGTTATTGGACCGTCTACTTAGAATCTTCATTGAGTCATCTTTACTACATCTTCACTGAAAATTACACTCATGCCAACTTGGTGTATTGTCCACCAATTCATCAACAAAATCAATACCAAACAAATCACTACCCCAAAAATCCTTGAATTTCACATAGATAGGTCCTTGAATTTCTCCAAGAAACCATGCACAATTTTTGCAAATTGCAGTGTTATCCATTATATCAATGTCCCTGCACCTTCTAAAAAAAATAGTTGTCCGAAAACAAAAACATTGCCTCCTACTTTACATCACTCTCTCACAATCATGTCGAGATACACATCCCTCATTCTATCAAGCTAGATGCTCCCCTAATTTCCGCATATCTCAGTAATTGTCTTTCATTTTCTCTCTCGGTGGTGTCATTCCTTTTTACTACCTCTATTCTGATGCCTCTCTTCTCTCACTATCTCGTAGGTTTTTTGGTTGCACAACATTTGTCCAAAACCATCATCCCTATCTTTCAAAATTTAAGACTCAAGCTCCCAAGAGAATTTTTGATATTTAGGTATGCCAAAAAGTTATATTATCTGCTTCCTAGAGAGACACTACAAAAAATTTACACTAATATCAGCTTTAATGATGTCACCCCCTTCTTGTCACCCTCACCTTCTCCATCAAGGGTGCCAGCCTTAACGAGCATGATTGTGCGATCGTCGAATACATCGTACACACCTCAAAATTAAATCCAAACACAAAAATTAAAATCAAAATTAACTTCAAGATTAATTGGGATTAATTTAATATAAAGATGATTAAGGGTTGAATCCAAAAAGAATTAGGGTGTGTTCTTGAGATTTTATGAATTTTAATAAAATTCAATGAAGAATTGAGACGAGAAATTAGGGAAAATATAGATTTGGAAAGAAGACTTAAAGACCTATCCACAAAATAAAAATGACTCAAATCAAATCTATAACCTAGGAGCAATCAAAGAGTAAAGTTAAGGAGCAAAAATCATTCACTATCAGAGAGAAAATAATAAAAATTATTTAAATTCGCCTAATCTAATCTTAAAAATTAAAAATTTATTGCTAAATGACAAAAAGATTAGGAATAGTTAAATAAAAATTGGTACATTAATGGCACCTAACGATAATTATATGCTCTTAACATGCACCACGTGTGAACCCTTGCACACTGCCATATGATGATACACAAGCACACACGCCATAGTAGTTGCCACATCAGTCCAAACTTATAAATAACTAATTTTAGCCATTTCATTAAGATAAAATTCTAGAAAAATATTTTTAAAATAGAGAATTTATATCTTTTAAAATACAACTCATTTTTATCCAAATTTGTCTTTTTTTTGATTAGAAATTAAATAATCAATCAATCATTCTATATAACAAATAACAAGATAATAAATATTTATCTCCAAAATATACTCAAGTTACTTATAAAAATAAAGTATATAATTTTAGAGTACATCTGAAAATATTTTTCTTTTATTATTTGTATTGAAAACTCAAAATAAAATCTAAAATAGAATTACGCTGAAATTAACTTTTGATTTATACACGATTATCTCTAAAACTAATGCATTTTGAGATTTTTTATTTAACTTGTATAGAATGATGAATATGCACTTAAAGTATGATAACATACATAAGAATGGTAAGAATGCTGCCTTTAAATGTACTAATAATTATGTAATCTTGAATATAAATTGCATGTTATGAGGCCTTTGTCACCTGCCTTTCAACTTTCTTCCTCTACACTTGACTCTTTACTACCTATTTTTATCTATGAGCATTGTCCAATGATGACTTCAACAATTGTGCCACCATTCATAAAATTTGCAAACATCTTTTTATCAAATGCTCACCTGCTCTGAGTGATAACATGCTATTTGTGCATGTAATTACATAGTTATTAATGTCAAAATTAATGCATGTAAATCATTACAAAAATATGCATGTTATCATCTTTTGGGCATATATTTCTATCATGTGTAAAATCATGTTATGATCTTAAAATACATCAATTTATGGATTATTATACATAATTAAACATTTTAATCTTTAAAATCCTAATTATATGTATGATCATAATCATGTTTTAAAGTTGAAAATAGAAGAGAGAAAACACTTTTATTTACATTTACTGTATTTATATGAATTTATTTCATATAATACATAAATGTATAAAATCATATAAATTAATTCTCTTATTATATATAATTTGACTTTTCATAATGATAGATTATTCAATTCTGAATCCAACAAAACAAATTTGAACTAATTTGGAGTTATATTTTGGAGTTATGAGATGGTTTACAATTTTTAGGAATTTTCTGGAATTTTCTGAATTTAATTTGTTATTCTCGAATATATATTTAAATTAATTTATGGGAAAAAGAAGGGAAATTACCTGCGCGTGTACGACGTGGCGGTGCCACATGGGCACAAGGGCACGCCCACGTGGCGGTGGTGACATGGCGCCTGCATGCGTGGCACGGATATTTCATATAGATTAATATAATATAGGGCTAATATCATATATGAGTCTGAACTTTATCAAATGTACCAGATATAGAGTCCAACCTTTTTTTCAGATATCAGTCCAAACTTTTTAAAAAGTCCCACATATGGAGTCTCTTAAAAAGTCCCATTGCTGAGTCCACGTGGCAGCGATGTGGCAGCCACGTCGTTCCAACCTCTCTCTCTCTCTCTCTCTCTCTCTCTCTCTCCCTCTCTCTCTCTCTCTCTCTCTCTCTCTCTCCGCCCTCCCTCCCTCCCTCCTCCCTCCCTCCCGGCCTCCTCTCCCTCCCTCCCTCCCCTCCCTCCCTCCCTCCCAGCCTCCTCTCCCTCCCCTCCCCTCGCCCGCCCGTCTCACCCTCCCTCCCCTCCCTCCCTCCCCCGCCTCACTCCGCCCTCCCTCCCTCCCCCACCTGTCTCGCACGCCCTCCCTCCCCCGCCTCCTCTCCCTCCCTCCCTCCCTCCTCCCTCCCTCCCCGCCCCTCACTCCCTCCCTCCCCCTCCCTCCCTCCCTCCCTACCTCCGCCCCTCCGCCTCCCTCCCTGTGCCAGTATCTCACCCTCCCTCCCTCCCCCGCCTCCTCCTCCCTCCCTCCCCCGCCTGTCTCGCCCGCCCCCCCGTCTCACCCTCCCTCCCCCTCCTCCCTCCCCTCCCTCCCTCCCTCCCTTCCTCCCTCCCTCCCTCCCCCTCACTCTCCGCCTCCCTCCCTCCCCCACTGTCTGCCGCCCACGCCCTCCCTCCCCCGCCTCACTCTCCGCCCTCCCCTCCCCTCCCTCCCTCCCTCCCCGCCTCTCCTCTCCCGTTCCCTCCCTCCCCTCCCTCCCTCCCTCCCTCCCCCGCCTCACTCTCCCGCCTAGGGCGCGCGGAGGATGGCGTGGCCTTTGGGCGGCGCTCGTTGAGGAGATGACGGGCGGCCCATTGTGACGTAAGTTTGGAGGCCATGACGTCATTAACTTTTTGCACCTCGAGACTCTCACCACGTGGTAGTGCGATGATCGCCGTATCTGCGCTTTGGCGGCGCCACCGTGAGTTTACGACGAAACCTAGAAATCGATCACTGATCCAAATGGAGTACCGGATAGACCTCAACAGTTTACTGTTGAGTAACGTTCTGAAAGAAAGTGATTGAGTTCATTCCTCATATAAAATTCTTGACTCTAGAGATATGGTAATATGGAGAAGACTAAATTGTTTGAAACACGGACATAACCGGAAGTGCCTCTTGTTTCAAAGAGAGGAAGACGGGTTATTCACATTTTATTTGATGGTCAGAGGCCGCAGGTTATGTTTTATGTTAAGAAAATCTAATATTCTTAGGTAACGAAGATAAAGAAGGCGAGCGAGCGGGTCACGAAGAACTAAGTTTTTTTTGCAGTGATAATTAGAAGCCGGGCGAAGAGCAATCAGCCGATATGCGCGTCGTGGTGGAAAAATATGGATACGTTTATTTCCCGACAAACCCGTTACACTAAGACCTACAGAAACACGTATGGGTTCGGGGAAGGGATCTCCCTGGGTATCCGTTGCGGGTCGAATACTTTATTCATTCAATAGGGGGAGTATCCGAAACTGTGGCCAGAGCTTCAATAGCTGCGTCCGCCTATATGCACTCTTTTTTTATTGAGGGACGAGTGAGACCGTAGGGAGATAAAGTTGTGACGAAGGTTCGACCGTAGGGAGATCTAGTTATGACGGAGGTACAAAAGTGCGAGTTGTAGAGAGGTACAAAGTGGCGAGTTGTAAAACGAGAGGGCGAGTTGTAAAAC
>JAHCZF010001695.1:0-13653 GCA_024174645.1 Lemna minuta
TGCATGTTATCAGACATCTCTTGATCTTAAGTCAAATCGTTGAGTTGTTTCATTGGAGTCCTTCTTACTTCAGCTTTATGTGGATATATAATTCACTTAAATTTGTCAGCGTTTGACCTTCAATTTAATGTTGACCAATTGCTACTTCATTTCAATATGATTTGACATTAACTTTCAGACCAAATTATATAAAATACAAAGTGAAATTTGATAATTTTGGTTTCTCTAGAATCCTCGTCGTAAGCTTTCTATGTGAATTGCTCGTTGGATATCATTGGCTAGTCAATTTAATGATTTTATTCAGAGGATCTTGAATTTCAAGAATTTTCTGTTGTTGATTGATTTGGAGAAAAATCATAATAAATCCAATTATAGTCATAAAAGTCATAAATTTTATAATAAAGTTCATTTTTCTCTTTAGTTTGCAAAAATATAATTTTTGTAATATTTTATCTTTTTCCTCTCTTATTTTGCAGTCAAGTCTAGTCAAGTTAATGACCTTGACTGAGCACTATCTTCAGATATTCTTTAAAATTCTTAAAAATATCTTCTTTCATCTATTTATATTATTTCTTCATCATTTGTCATTTTCAAGTCTTAAAAGCCTTAATTGAACTCTAAGTTTGACCGATCATTTATTTAGATTATAGTCAATAGTTCTCTGCATGGATCAATAGATCTCATTGTTGTACTTGATTTCAATTTAAATCAACGTGAGTTTGAATTCTATAGAAGCGAATTTGTTGGACCGAAGATCATGTGTTTTCAACATTACTAAATTGTGTGGTGATTACAAATCCTAGCCACATAGTTTTAATGTAATGCATTAGATAAGGACATTATACACAAAGTGATTAGTGGTCAAATAGAATTGACTCACTTATTATTGATGGGATTGCCTCAATAATCCTTGGCCAAAATGGCCAAATATATGTGAGAATGTGTTCTTGATGATTTGGTCTCTGCATCAAGATTAAAGTTAGTGACCAATTAGGGTTTGACATGAAGACTATATCAAGTCATTTGAGTCTCACGTGGACAAAAATTTATATATACATGAAGCTGATGATGCAGAGTTCCAATTACTTGGTTCTCCTTATGGTCCATGTCTCACGTGATGTAAGCTTGGCAATCTCTATGGAGTTGATAATTAAAGTGATCCTTGATTGAATTCATCTATATGTTGATATATAATTATTGAAGAAGGGTTAACCAATAGGCATTATTGGGTCTGGGTTATTAACTAGCAAGATGTATAGACCCTAGAGGATCCCACCACGGCAGGTCTATGGATGTTAGTGGATGTAGAATATAATTCTAATGGTTTTTGTGAAAGTTCCACTGCCAAATGTCTATTCTTAAGGAAAATATTACAATTCAATGTACCCATATAAACCTTATGAAAATATTCATGATAACGTGCAAATTATACTTGATTGTGATTATTAATACATTTTGAAAGAATAGTGTACCATTCTTGCTGGATGTTAACTGCTGAGGCATATTAACATATATAATTTTTCTTAAAAATGTGAAAATGCATTTACAGAAAGGTTCAATCAAACATAAATCAAAGAAATGAATCTTAGAAATACAGGATTTATCTTGTTTTGTTTAGGATTTTAATAAAATGGCAGAGAATGGTTTTATTCTCACTCACAAATTATTTATTTTGTTTCTTAGTAGCTTGAGTACATTTGAAGTTAAAATTTATTCTCTTGTTATTTCTTAAATTAAATGTAAAATGATAAGATTATTTAATTTTTGATAAAAAATAAAAGATTGGACTAGAAAAGTTACATTTGAGGACCATAAATGTATGGCTTTATGGTGCACTGATATATAACACATATCTATATATGGTACCACAGTGACAATGTCTAGCTGTGTCATTTTTGTGCATGCAAATGTGACGTGTCTTCCACCTTATGTGGCGACATGATTAAGAGATCTTCAGTTTACAAAAGTTTTATAGTGGGCCACATTCCATATCAAAGTCAGTTTGGATTCAAGATGTTAATAGACTTAGCACTTCTCCGTGGGACTTTGTTGTTTTCTACATGTAGGTGACAGGAGTGTAATGGAGGCTTTTGGCAGTTACGCTGATCCCAATAAAGACTTCAACTGATCTTCACTTAGGAGGGTGCTGATAATTTTCTCTATTGGTGCATAATGTGATCATGAATTTAGATGGGTAGTTTGTCATTGCCTTGTTAATTCTCTTCACAGATGAGACATGTTGCAAGAACACGGAAAGCTCTCTAACCCATCAGATGTTTGATCCAATGAATTCATGAAACCTCCAGTCAGTTGATCTTCATCAAACATCCCACTAAGGGGAAACAGCTAACAGTCTGTTCCAACTGAAACATGTGAGTTGGATGGCTGCAGTGGCACAACTCTTGGTTTTGCAGGGCATAACGCGTGAGACCTCCAACCGTCCCAATCATAGACATTTTAGATCAAACGGTTGGGGTTTAAAACAGCCATTGTGTTTTATTTAGCTTTATCCTCCATTTATTCTTGTGCTTGTATGTGAGGCCTTGTTCTGGCCAAAGTACTTCTTTCACTGTTTTAGGGAGATTTCATGGAATCATCATTAGTTTATTGAAATGCAGTCGGAGCTATATAGAATCATCCACTTGTGATACCCACGGGTTGAAAAGTAATGAATTAAGATTAGGAAATTGGTGTAAGTGAATTAGATTGGAATTAGGAGTAGAGTATGACTTTTAGCATGTTGATAATATTTTAGTGGTCACTTTCTTGATGTTGATGCTCTTCCTTAAATATCTCATTAAATTTCAATTTTAATTGGGCACCAGTTTGATTCATTGGATTCCTTTCTTCTCCCTCTCTAAATCTTTTTGATCTCTTGTTTTCTCATCTGTTTTCATCATCTCAAATTTTGCTAAATGCATTACAGCTTGTCTATATTCCATAATCAAATCCAATTCCCTTTAGTTTGACATTCTTATTCCCACTTTCTGTAGCTGTAAATGTTAAATGACTTAAAGAATAACTTAAATGGCCGTTTGTAAGCTCATCAGTTCCCTTTCTTCTCTTTCTCTCTTATTGAAGAACATAAAAAAAGGATATCTAATCATTTGATCAAGTGGATTATAATAGAGACTAAAACGCATTAACGGCAGGAACTCTTTAATGAAACCTGAGTAGTGATTTGAATTACTCTTTGAATGAGATCATCAGTTCTTGATGCTATAATGTCTGATATTTGATTAGATACTGTCATTGCATGATGTTTAAATGTGTACGAGAGCTGTCGAGTATTGAATGCCATCATGTAAGCCCATCAATGTTTTGCCCATACCAAAATAATAATCTAAACTATTGTTTAAAATGAAATATTATGAGTTTGAATAATTTGATCTAATTCATAAAAATTTAAGAATCAGGTGAAAGAATTAGAAAATAGATTTATATCATAAATTTGCAAGGATATGACTAATTTTAATGCATGAAGTAATTTTTTTTAAAAAATGTGAATAATCATCATTAATAAGAAACACAAAAGAAGCATAGGATATAGTGTTTTTAAAGAATATTATTGAAAACTTAAATTTGATGCTCACTTATTTAAATTAAATCTAGAAACTTGGGAAGTGCTATCGTTATTTTTTCAAACACATCAAAGGGTTCTATTATAAAATCTACCAAATATTTCAATGAAAATGACTACTTAATTTATTTTGTGAGAAATTTTTAATAATTCACTATGTAAAATTAATACTGGGGACATTAAAAATGAAATAGTTGCAATCACTCCCATGTCTATCCATAGTGTTTGATCTAGATTTAGTTCTCTAACAAGGGTTGGAAACTTAGGGGCTAGAGTTTATTCATCTAGAACAATATTAAATATTATAATTTTCTATGTAATTTAATATGGTTACTAGAAAATCTGATTCGCTAGTGGGTTGGAGGCTACTTAAATAAGAGGTAATAGTAGACAATTAGCAAAGTAGCACTAATGCACAAAAAATCATAGCATCTGCTTGAATCCACAAAGCCTATTTTCATTAGGAAAGAGCTTGGTGATAACTCCATGTAGCTGAATCTTCATCCTTGAATCTGAAATAGATTTACATGATTTTGAAAGCACACACAAAGTCTGTATTTTGGAGAACACTAAGATGGAGAAATGACCCTAAAAAAGGAGTAAGAATTGGTGTATTCTGTGGTTTGTAACCTTTATCAGTACATATAATAGTAAGGATTAAAAATCATACTATATAACAACATAATAAGAAATACCCGCATATAAAAATGGTCATAAGACATCAGAATGAAAAATGTAATGTAAAGGATTTTGGATTCTCACAAGCTTGGATAAAGATTTTCTTCTAGGTATCAACTGCTTACCTAGAATAATATAAAAATCAACATAATCTCAGAGATTATCTTCAAAAGTTGTTAGCATATTTCAGCCTTCTACTTGGTCAATTAAGTTTTGGACTTTAAAAATTGATTGGGAAGCTGCAGAAAAATTGTTTGAACATAAATTTAAGCATTTTCATGTTATAATTCAACTAAATATGCACAAATTGCTTCAGAGATTAATTTTCAAGAATCATCACATATTCGTGCAAATCTATTAATATTTGAAGGCAAATTCATGATCAAAATCTTTATAAATTTTACTCTAAATAAACCCGAATTTAATTATTCAAGTCTAGCTGAAGTTATCTTAAACTTTAAAGTTTTATGATATCAAAGATATAATTTTTTTGTGGAAAGAAGAATGAGAAAAGGCCGCCGTCTCATTGTACTTGCTACATTCTAGGAACTCCTTAGTGTGTGAAGGTCTAGAAATGGACCGCAAGGGTGCCTGAGATCTTGAACTCATCATTTTGTGGGGTACCTGGGACTAGTTTTATGAAAATCTTGTGATCGTAGTCATGAGATCTAGTACATTAGAAAGAGACTCTCACTTTTTATTCCCTCAAAGCCTTAACTTTGAAGAATGGGAAAAGAGGAATATCATACATTGAGGTATTGAAATAAAAATACTTTTTTAAAAATCATCGACTTATATCTCTAGGTTCAATGGAGAATGTCATTTAAATTTTGTATGGAGGAAGAATACACAACTTAAAATTTTTGCAAGTGGCAAGTTTGTCCAAAAGCCAACACCACCCAGAATCTTGGCTTACAAGAAAGTAGCTCATGCTGCAGCTGCCACAATGTATCAAGATAAAGAGTGGCAGAGGCTGAATGCAAAAAATTTAGGCATCCAGGTTCTAATTTTTGCATTGGTTCCAACATTGGATTATGCTTTTAAATATAAAATGAGGATCTTTGGACTAAATGACAAATTGAAATGATGTCAACTCCATGAATCTAGTGGAGAGAAAATAAGAACATGTCAGCGGGAATGACCCATCATGAAACTCACACAGCAGTCTCTTGAAACATCACAACCTTTGGATCCTCATGAAAATCAACAATCAGTCATTGGTGAAGCCTGCAAAAGGATGGAAGTTGAAGAAGTTAACATCAAATGACGAACTTCTCTAACAATCAACAATGATGTGATTTTTCTATCAGCCTTCATCAAATGGAAACTCCAAGAGTAACATAATAAGTAACAAATTGGATAAAACAGAAAATTGAATTCTATGTGCTGTATCACAGGAAAGCAAAAAAGCAAGAACTCTAAGATTGAAGCACAAAAAATTCAAATGGGGGCGAAATTTCTGAAAATAAAGACACATCATACATGCATTTAGAAGACTGAGATTAAATAAAAGCAATCGTCGTAAAAATGTACAAAGAAAGTTCACCAAATGCAAAGTGAGATTTCTGGTAAATTCAAGTAGAAGGAGAAAAAATGCTTAAAACTTATTCTTTGTTTGGCTGTGACACAAGGCATACAAAAACAATATAAAGGTTCATTCTTGTTTTGAGTGTATTGCTGGGGAGATAGGGTGTTTTGGTCAAGAAAATCTATATTTTGGGGGAATGAATTGTCAGCCAATTCCATGTGCTGCTTGGGGACTCAAGGTTTAGAAACTCTCATTTCTATTAGTTATCTTTTGATATCTTATCAATATTCATTAAACATGTCGAGTTGTATTAATCATTTTCAATATTTTTCCTCATAGGCAATCCTTTACCGTCATCACTTTTAAAGATTTTATTATTTCTAATCTTCACAGTTGTTGTTCCAATCTCATATCAAATGCTGTCTGTTTTTAATTATTTGGTAATATTCACTCCATTATGGGACTTCTATACTATGCTTTGCTTTCTTATTTACTATCTCTATTTCTTCAAGGTTTATTATCTAAAACCTAGATATCATTGGATTCAACTAATTCATTCAATGGTAGGTGAAGTGTAAAGGCTATAAATTTTTTGTACAAACTTGACTATCTCTCTATGACAGTAATTCTTTGTGGATTTCAGATCCCTTGTGTCATCGTTAACCAGCATCATTGCAGCCAGAGTAAGAAAAATCATTTCAATCTGGAATTAAGCAACTTCATGAAATACCATTCCTTATAATATCTACTCTGATATCAAACCCATGGTTTCAGCTAATCAAACAAATTTCTATTATAGTTTTAACATATGATATAAGTGATTTATGTGTGTACTACCATGACAATTGAAGGCACTGATTTATATATACTCTAAATACATTTACTTTTGGCAGATTGATATGATGGTAAATAAACAAAAGTTTACTGCAAAGGAGTGGTGTTCCTTCAGTAGTTCTTGAAACCTTTGGACTGTGGCTATCTATATAGCCTAAGGGTCATGGCTACCTTGATATCCACCACTCTTGGTGGGCATTGCTCCATTGAGATTTCTGTTTGTAAGACATTATGGAATGTTACCTCGTTTGAAATTTATGGATGCTCACCCTCATTTGTATAAATTCCATTAATGGACTTTTTGAAGAGTACTTTTAGTCCTTGTAAAAGATGATGGCCCACGAATGACTGGGATATCCCTCTCTCCCTCTCTCTCTACAAGCGTACCCTATTTTTAGTAATGTAAAGACGCGCATTCCTCCATTGAAGGAAGGAAGACAGCGAGTCAATTACACCAGTTCAATGAATCAATAGTTTTCTTACTTCCGAGAGTTTACCAAAGAGAGACTGGAGGAGAGTGCTGACCCATCAGCTATCTCATTTCATCTATTAATCTCATCGTCTATCTCCGTCTTTCTCTCTCATCTGTCGTCTCTCTCTCTTTTCCTCCCACACATGTGCAGAGTTTCCTTTTTAAAGGATGCATGTTGGCGGCTGAACGCCAGTCAGATTCTCCCCTGTGGGACTTGAGGACCGTGAAGCTCCGCGTCACTATTCACGCTTTGTGCGGTGGTTACACATGTCACTCCTCTCTAAAAATCGTCCTCATCACGGAAGAATTGCGGTGGGGAATCCTGGAGTCTCAATGTCGAGAAGAGGCCAAGTGAATGGACGCCAATAGAGGCTCCATTTCGCATAAATGTGGAAAGCCACTGTGGGCGAATCTGAATCTTACCCCTCTCTCCCGATCTCTTGTGTTTGCGGAAGAGAGAGAACGGTTTGGATCCAGAGATGGTAAGGAGAAAAGCATCAGAGCTCATTTTATCTTCCTCTATTCTCCCTCTATGCCAAGTTTGCTTTGGGGGAGAAGTGATTATATTAGAGAGAGAGTGAGGTAAGAAACATCCAGTTCCTCAATCAGTTTCTCTATCTCTCTCATTTGGTCTTATGCTCTTAATGTTTTGGTAGGGAGAGAGATGGGTTTAGTTCAGTAACAGTAAGAATAGAAGAAAGTATCCATTAGACTCTCTCCTCTCTCTAGATTTTAATGCTTTAGAAGAGGAGAAAATGGATTCAATTGGTGATAGTAGTATCGATTTTTCTTTCTCTCTACCACTCTGCCTATCTCTGTTCCTATCAAGCAATGAGTGGAGAGAAGAAAACCATGGCGTGAGTCTGGAATCTCACTCATCTTCCATGGCAGCAATTCTCGTCTCTTTTGCCTTCAGCACTCACTCATATCGAAGATGAAGTGAGCTTCAATGTTAAGAAGAAGATGGGCATGAGGCCTTATTTATCGTCTCTCTACCCTCAGGAAGCACGCATTTATATATAACCTCTCCTCTCTCTCTCGAATCTAAATCTTAAAATTTGAGTGGAGAGAAGCAGCAATTAGTAGCAAGGAGAGATAAGCTTTTTGTCTGTTTCTCTCTCCTCTCTCTCTTTAGATCTTAATGTTTCCAGCGGAGGAAGAATGATGAATTAGATTATGAAAGCAACATCCATTCTTCTCTTTTTCTCTCTCCTCTCTCTAGATCTAAAGTTGTAGTGGAAAGAAAAGATCCGTTCTTTCTCTCTTTCTGTACTCTCTGTAGGTTTTAGTGTGTTTGAGTTGAAGAAAATGGTTCAGGTCATGGTAGTTAGGAGATGGAAAGAAACATCCATTCCTCAATGGATAGGTTGGGGAAAGTGGTTGAGATTATGATATAGGAGGAAGTGAGAGAGCTCGCTCATTCGGCTCAATCTCCAAGGGAATGTTTTCGTGTCCTCGTGGGCGCTGAGGAGGAAACATTCACCTTGCCATTAAAAACTGAACTGGTGGCGAGCCTACCCTGGCAGCGCACTGTGCAGAATAATATAATGAACGGTTAAAATGGAATCCTCGCACGAGTTCATCCCATTCTCACACATGCTAGAAGACGTTCAAAGCCACAGAGTTAAGACTGATAATCCCATCTCGTGACAAGTATTATGCTGAAGTCAAGATAATGTCCCATGAGAGATTTAAACATGAACGGAATTTGTTTGTAGTTGATGTCACAGAGTCCACATTCCTTTTCATGAAAAGGATAAAGGCTGATAATTCTCTCAGATTCAAATGGGCGTAGATTATTTTGTCATGCATTATAGTCAATACAGGCATGGCAGTGCATACCAGAGGAAAGATGATACTATCTATCTATCAGTGTAAAGACCCAGCTCTTTATCTCTCTAACATCTCTAAGAAAATCTCCTATCAAAATATCTCCAAAGGACTCAATTAGAAGAGAAAGAAAGGAAGAAATGATCCACCGTCAAATGTTGACAAGATAACTCTTTCTCACTGAGAGAAAGAAAACAGATAAGAAGAGAGATATTCATGCAAGCCTGTGCAAGCGCCTACCACTTGAGGCCCCACCGCCACCCATGACGGTATTCCCTGAACACGGAGGTGCGCCAGCGGCAATCACATGTTGTCGAGTCAATGCTGATGAAATGCATGGGGGAATCCTCGGCTGGGAAAGACCACCACACTTGTTACCCTGTCTCCTTAATCCCTTCACGGAAAGCAACCGAGCTCGACCTGAAATCCTGAACCTGGAGCCCAAATAACTATCCTGTTCCATCAGCGGGCAGGCTCTTCACAGCAGGGGCGGGATTCTAGCACCTCGATTCTGGAACGCCCGCCAGATTGGGGTCTGGCCTTGGTTGAAGCAAACTGAGCCGTCAGAGGCCATCAGCGCGTGCTGTCAAGATCAATAGTGGTTGGAGAAGATCGTTTGTTCTTCCGCAGGCCGCCGCCGACAGGAGTTTCTGGGGACCCGCCTTCAGTCCAGTATCTTCCCGTCTTGCCGAAGTATCTGGGCTGGGGAAACATGTTGTTAGCTAATGTAACAGAATTTCGTGTTGGTTGACTGACAGCGCGGACAAATTCAGGGCATCTCCGGGCGGTCCTCGGTCGTCTCTCCATCCAGCTGCGGCCTCGTTGCAGTGCATCCTGATGGCATGTTCGACCATCTATAGTGCTCCTTTGCCAGGCCATGTCTGAGATAAGGAAGGTGCAGTGAAAAGATCAGGACGGGGGCTGCTGGCTTGCTTGATGGAAGGTTGAGGAACTTAGTTCGCGAGGCCCATGTCAATGCATCTCCGTGAATCGTTGGATCCAAGTGAGAGAGAGATTGTGACTGCAGGTGGAAGGTAAGAAAACTGTGGAGTTTTTCTTGGATAAAGGCTTAGAGAGAGAAGATCAGTTGAGCCGGATCAGAAGAGCTGAGAAGGTTAGAAGGGATTATGAGAGTGCTTTGGTATAGAGCAGAGAAAATGTGCAAAACCTATGATCGTCGATCAGGATTAGAAGAAACCGAAGATAGAGGGGGTGGTTGGAGAAAGTCATCCTTTTGCCCTCAAAAGCGCTCTGACATGAAGATTGGGGAGAGCAAATAAGAACCAGTTAGTCTGAAATTGCAAAAATCTAGAGAGAGAGCAGAACAACTGGGATTTAAGAAGATCCACGAGTGTATGATCAGAACCTGACGAGGATCAAGCGAGATCAAAAAATGACGGATTAAGGAGAGAGAAATGAGGAAAACGTGACTGCACATCTTCATCAAGAACAGAAGAAAGGAGGAAAAGGGAAAGGAGTTAATTTTTTTACCTGGGGCCATTGAGCGGTGTCCATGCAGTCTTTTCCTCAAAGATCAACAAAAACCTCCAATCTCTCTCTACTTGCAGATACAAGCTTTTTCTCCACTCTCTCTCTAGCTGCATAGCAGAGGGAGTTCCCCAATGCGAGCTCCAGCGAGGAGGTCCGTTATATCTGCTATCCTCACAGCTCCCCACGATGGGAAGTTAGAGAGAGAAAGAAGACAGAATAGAGAGAGAGGGCTTTGACATATGTATACTGTGGACCCTAGACCATAAATCAAAATATTAAATATTTCATTGTTTGGGAGCAATCACTCTCTCTGTCGTCCAGAATGGTTCATCTGATTCAGGTTAAAGGGTCTCTCTTCCCTGCCCAGAAACTTCCTCTCTCATCTGATCGTTTCAGGTATGGAGGTTTCTAGGGATTTGCCTGGAGGTGCAATAATCCGACCTATCTCTCTATCAGCCATAACTGCACCGCACTATTTGCTTACAATTGGAGTACTATTCGGCTATTCCCGTTTACAATGGCATAGTCTCCACCTTGAATATAGAGATAGAGATAGAGATAGAGATGAGAGAAATTTCGTGAGGAAGGGGGATGGGGGAAACTCAGAAGAAAGGTATCAAGAATATGTCAATGGTGTAGCTGTTATCCATGGGTGAGTTCTATAGAGTCTGACGATTCGCATGCCGGATAGAGAGAGATAGAGAGAGAGTCCGAAACAAGGGAAGGGTTACCAGGTTGGCAGCTCAAGGCGGCCTTAAAATTGGAACCCACTGTTAAATCCCATCCCAAGCAGAAGATAAATCATGGGAACAGAAGAAGCTGGTGGTTTTGCTGAACTAGCAGCATAAGCGAAACTATTCCATTCGCGAGCTGTACCATAACCCGGATTTCCACTAGAAGATTGAAGAAGTGCGATAGAGATGAGGGGCAGAGGGGAACAAGATGAGCGACATCCCACTCATCATCAATCGACGAATTTTGCAGAAATGGACGAAGCGGAGGAGTCTTACAGCGCGACTTCTCCACTCTCTCTCTCTTGATTTTTAAAGCAGATTTTTTTGGACGAAGCTTCTATTCTCAGTTGTTCGGAATTGGGTTTGCTTCTCGCCGTAAGCAATCGTTGACTCTTGACCGCGTATCTTTCGTCATCGAAACCGCCGGCGATCGTGCATCCACACTGTTTTCTCGCCTTTCTCTCTCCTCTTGCTATCCAGTTATCGTCTCAAATAATGGCGAAGCGATAATCTGCTCATCGGCAGATCGAAGGAGTCGAATATGCTCGGTTGACGCGTGCGTCTGAATTCTCTGTCCAATTAGAATGCTCCTTGGTAGTTGTTAGGGTTGACTGATCAGACGTGCGGGCGTCCAGTTTGGATCACCTCTCGTGGGTTGGTGCCAGATTCGCCAGTAACAACCGGCGCAGAAGGATATGAACGCCGGAGTCTATTTTTTATACTTTCTCTCTCTAATCCTCTACTCTAACTTAGAAAATTTGCTTATATCCTCCGGAGTTTCTGATTTTATAACCCTTCAAAGTGCAAAACAGATCCCGCATTTTGACTACATATCCAGAAGTAGATGGAGAAAGTGGAGGAGAGAACGTTGAAGAAGGAGAGATGCAAATGGGGAGAAACGTGAGACTGGAGAGAAAGTGGAGAGAATGTAGAGAGAGATAGTAGGGAGAAACTTGTGAGACTAGAGGAAAGTGGAGAATGTAGAAAGTGGAGGAGGCTTCAGAGTGAAACTAGCGAGAAGTGGAGAGGCGAGAAGATAGTGGAGCGAGGAGAGAATTTAGAGAGAGAGAAAGTGGAGAGGAAGGTATAACTCGGAGGAAAAGAGTGGCAAACGGTAGATCTTCTCGGGAAGGCGATAATGGTCGAGGACAGCCGATAAAATTGCAACTGACAGCCCAATACTCTCTCTCTTGTCATCATCTCTCTCTCTCCCCTGTGTTGCATCTCCCTCCACTCCTCTTGCCGCCACCGACAGGAAGGAAAACATCGGTCCGGCACAGAGGCGTCAGGGCAGCGGCTCAGAGAGATCGTCAGCAGGGAAGACAGCAGGAGGCTCCCCACTGTTCTTTCTTCGTTGCCTTGAGTCGGGAAGCAAGCCTGAACTCTGAAACCGTCTTCCCTCTTAGGAGCTGGATGATGCAGCCGCTTCCAGACAGTTGAGCTGTAGATCAGCGCGGAGAGTGAGATGAAATGCCCGACCTCCAGCTCTTCGTTTTGCCTTAATAAATGACCTACTGGTTACCTATTTTGACAGCGACTCTTCGAAGAAAAAACAACGGTGATCCAATGGCTGCGATCAGATCGTTTCCGTGATCAGCGCGACCGACAATTTGTGGAATCATCCGGCAGATCAACGATTGGATTATCTTAATGATCATCACTAATTTGGTGATTAATTTATGTATATTTTGAAGGTGATTGAGTGCAAGGCACAATCTTATTAAAATGAAGTTATAAACTATTAATATTAAGGGCTAATTATTCCGTAATCCAAGTTGAGAACTTAGATGGGTGATTGATTTGAGCTCACTTTCTCTTGGTTGAATGGGCTGTCTCATTTCTATCATGATGATCAATTATATTTGGAGATCCAATCATTTGGTTGATGTTACCTCATCATGCGGATGTTGTCAGTACTCATTGATGAATGATTCGATGGTGCATCAATCTAGGTGAGAACTTACGTTGATTGATTGACTCACTTTCTCTTATGATTGAATGGGTTTGTCTCATTCTAATGATCATTCCATCATGGAGACCCAATCATTGGTTGATGTTACCTCATCATGCGAGATGATTGTTGATACTCATTTATAACTTGAATTCTTATCTTAATTAACTCATATTCAAGCTTATTTTATGTGAATATGATGCATGTTATCATACTTTTTAGGAATTTTCTCCATTGGCATGTCATTTCACTAAAGTTGATATTTATGCAGAAATGGGATAATTTCATGCTTAATAGATGATTAATCTTTTGTTTAAATTATGATTAATCTCTGTTATGGAATGAGTTTTGACTTTAGTAAATGTTTGGAAGGATGATTTAGGATGAATTTATGATTTAAAATGTTTAATGAGAAATGATTTAAGTAAATTATAAGTCATCTTGATTTCTTCTTTCTAAATATGTTTTAAATGGCATAATATTAAAAGGAAAATTTATGATCCAATGGAGAAAATTTCAATTAAAAAGGAGTTGTATTTTGAGAAATATTAATTT
>JAHCZF010001696.1:0-13650 GCA_024174645.1 Lemna minuta
TCCTGTAGGTAGAGGATATGCATTGAAGTGTAAATCTACTGGCAATTTAACCCTCGGTTGAGCTGTACTTCAATTCAATAATGATTTGTCAGTCAAATGGCGATCAGTCAAATCTGACTGAAAATGAATCGGGGTTCAGCTTAGCTCCAAGAAGAATCAAGAAAGACTCTGTTTCAAGCCAAATGGTGATCAATTGCCAGAAAATGAAACAAGATTGAGCCACGTTTCGTATTTAAAGGGAAGAGGATAAACAAGAGAGAACCAATAACAAAATGGGATGTTTTGCTTGATGCTGTTGGTGCCGTTTAATGATCTAGTTCCACCGGCGCGATGGGTGCAATTGCAGTAGGTCACTGAGATTTAAATCGGGCGTGAGAGGATAGAGAAAATAGATTCGGCGACATGATAAATCGCAGCCATCCAATCAAAGCAGTTTAAGCTTCAACGCCCAGATCGCTGCCACATGTTGCCTCCTCATTAGCTAGGCCTCTTTTCTAGAATTCATCCAATCAGGATACACCATGACCCCGTTCAATTTAAGTGAGGATCAAGTATCACATTGACATCTCTTTTGATCTACGACTAGAAATACGCCACGTTTCTTGGACAAAAAGATCTGTTTGGTCCCATGTTCAGGAAAAACAAGTGAAATAATGACCATATAACAAAGGTTCATTAGCTTAACATAAATAATGATAATATAATCACTATCCTTAATTATAGTGCTTGTGTGGCACATTCTTTTGAATACCTTGTCTTTACTTAATTCTTTTTAATGATGTATAATTTATTCATAAACACTTCATCATATATAATTCATCATGCATAAATTCTTTTAATGGGTGAGAATGTCACTCAAAACCAATGGAAAGTAGGGGAGTTATTTTATCTCATCTTGTTCTCCTCATTTGATAATCTTTAGTTTTTGCTGTCCCTAAAGATCAGCCTTGTGGAAAGGTGCAAGAAAACCCTAAAACTCCATAGAAGAGTTTAAATGTGTTTATAGAGGAGACAGCAAGAGAGGGAGAGAGAGAGAGAGAGATGAATTACAAGATTGGAATTTTAATTATTATTCTCCCACTCTCCCTCAACCTAGAGCGTAAACGTCAAACAAACCCATCTTGTGTGAAAAGGTGTCATAAGAGGTGACCCTTAAGCCTTTAGTGAGGATGTCTGCCAATTGGTTTAAGGAGCCAACATGTGGAGCAAAAGTAAGCGTGGAATTAATCCTACGTCGAGTAGCAAGCCAATCAATCTCAAAATTTTTGGTGCACTCTTGAAATGTAGGGTTGTTCACTATTAATATTGCAGCTTGATTGTCACAAAACATGGGCTTAGGACCAAGCTTAGTGTGAAATGAACGTACCCATAGAATCTTAGAGGAAGCTTTAGTCATGGCTCTATACTTAGCCTTGGCACTTCATAGAGAAACAACTCACAATATGATCAACTATCAAACCCTAATCCGTCACTTAAGTTAGTATTGATGTATGTACGAAATCATCGGGAACTCTTTCTTTGATATTTCTACTACCTTGGCCAAGGATTTCATTGCATATCACTCCCTGAGTTAATCTTCTCAAATATTGAGGCGAGGATGATCCCATCTTGACCACACAATCAACTTCGAGGACTTCATGTCTTATATAATATATGAAATTTTAGAGATCGCGTGGCTAGAGATTTGTAGGTCATTATCAAAACACAATCATCCATCCTCAAGATGTCTTTGGCGTCTTAAGTCAAAGGATCACATATACAACTGTGACATGAATCAACCTGATTGATAGTTAGGTATAATCACCATTTTTAGGGGTTCATACAGATCAATTCAGCGAACTCTTTCTCCAAAGAGCATCTATTATCTATCTTTAGTGTCTCCACACCGATGACTATACGGTCAACCATACTCATCATATAAGTCGGATAAGATATTACTATTATTTCTAGATAATTTGATGTACATCTCAAATATCCCAAAAATAGGAATGTTTAGAACATATGTTTAAAGGCTATTGATCGCTGCAGTATGATCCCAACATAAATTACTTAGTCATTGCATATGCTCATGGACTTCATTACAAACATCATACAATAGTGACAATGAATAAATTTCATTTCAATGAACGTAAATGGGATACATGGAAGTGTGATTGGCATATGTCACATAATATCCATTAGTGAGTAGAGAAGACCACAACCTGAAGCATGCTTCAAATATGCAAGGAATCGTAGGGTCGCTCGCTAGTGAATCTCCTAGGGAGCATGCATGAATTGAATCAAGAGACCAACTGTGTATGCGATATCCAGGTGAGTCACAAAATAATAGATACGCTTCCCAATCAAACGACAACAAGCATGGGAATCCTTACATAGAGGAGAAGATGAATCTCATAAGAGTGGCTTGATGTCTATGGGAGAAGACAGAGCCTTGCATCCCAAAAGACCGGTCTCTTAGAGAAGATCAAAGATGTATCTCGTCTGATTAAGAACCAACTAACCAGGTCGGTAAGAAAAATCAATCCTAAGGAAGCACTTGGGGCATCTCAAGTCTTAGATGGTGAGGTGCTGATGTAAGAATTGTTTGATGTGATTGACTATTAAGAGATCACTGCATGTAATCAACATATCATCAACATAGACTGCAAGAATAACACATTTGATAGCGGTTGCCTTTCAAAGAACTTTGGGATCCATCTCGCATGTAGAGAACCCTTGATTGTAAATAAGTTTGCTGAACTTTGTGAACTACACCCACGAACTTTATGTAAGAACACAAAGTGCCTGATGAAGAAAATATGCCTTATCAAACTCCCCCTAAAATGCATAACTACGAGGTTACTCCATATAGATTTTCTCCAATAAATCTCCATAGAGAAGGGCTTTGGAGATGCCTAGTTAATAGTGACATAAAAGAGAATGCAAACTGAATTGAGGCAAACAACATGAGAGAAGGTCTTTTGATAATCCATTCCATACTATTGCCAAAAATGGCAAGCCACCAAGAGTGCCTTATACTGATGGATTGTGCCATCCGAGTTATATCTAAGGATGAAAACCCATCTTCACAAGACAATGTTAATACATTGAGGGCAAGAAAAAAGCATCCACATGCCACGAAAAGCAAATGCCATATATTCCTCATCCATGGCAGCCTTCTTGTGAGGCACTACCATGGCATCCTCGTGAGACCTAGGTATCGACTCAACATCAAGGCAAATTCAAAGGAACAATAAGAAGGATGCAAGTCATCATAATTGATGAAAAGAGAAATAGAATGTAGAGTTAAATCACCCGTACCTTTGTGTTGGGCAATATGCAAATGAAGATCGGTAGGAGGAAAGGAGGAAGGTGTTGGACTTGCACACAAGGAAGTGGAAGGCTAGATGGCAAGGTAAAAATTGGAAATATAGATGGAAACGAGACAATGATAACAAGCAATTTACACAAGAAATTATATAATCATTAATTCAAATTAAGACATAAAATATTCTATTCGTATGCATGTTATGATGTTTTGAGCGTTATGTTAATGCAAATTTAATAATTTAATAACGAATTGAGGGGTATAATGGTAAATAAAGGTCGAATCCACGGAAAAATAAGGGATTTTTGAGAGATCTTTTGGAATTTGATCAAATCAGACGATGAATTGGTGATAGAAATTATGGAAAATGGTAGATTTATAAAGATAACTCAAAGACGAATCCACAAAATAAAAAGCACTCGATTTGGATTAGTATTCGCAGAGAAATGAAAGAACGAAGTGGAGAGAAATTTCTGAAAATCGGATCACGAAATTACCAAAATTAATGATGAAATTAAACTAGATTACGATCCTAAATTTTGAATTGATGATACATGAAGAAATATTAGAGGGAAAACACGTATTCTAACCCGAAATGGCGATTGAAATGATTTAATTAATCGCCGGATCGAGGCTTTTTATTCCGCGATTTCGAAAACGAGCATAGGTATTCAAGAGACAAATTCTCCTCATTCGATCGATGAAATCTAGAAAAGATTAGAAGTGAGAGATTCAAGGATGGAAGGGTGTACATAGATCAATTTGGTCAAATCATCGAAGAATACATCAAAATGTTGAAGAACATCTCAATTTATAGTGTATTTGGGCGTAACCGTCCGATGGAGCGTTTCATCAGAGATCAAGGGCTCTGATTGATCACATTAATGCGAATCATTACCGTTATATCGCAGCCATTGGATCACCGATCGAGCGTTCAGATGAAGCCACGTAATCATGCATTATAAAATGCCGTGAAACGATCGCCGTTGGATCGCAATCTAACGCTTCAGATGCGTTTTCGAGCGTTCTAATCTCGACCGTTATAACTCTCGCGATCAACGGTCAAGATTAAAACGATACACTGTACCCCGATTAAGCCACGTGTGCCCACCGATTTAAGTGAAGATTGACGAGTGAGATTCTTCGGACTATCGAACGCTCCACAGGCTGCCACGTCGCCTCTCGATCTTGACCGTTGATCACGATGAGATCAGACGATCTAGATTACGCCACGTCACCTGCGCGCTATTAATAAATCGAAAAATCAATTTTAAATTAGAAAGATCGTTTTTTAATTCTGGAAAATCCTTAGAAATTTATTAAAAATTCAGAAATTTTTTAGAAAAATCCCTAAAAATTAGAAAATTCATAACTTTCAAAATACAACTCCAAATTAATCCAAATTTTTTTCATTGGATCAAAAATTCAATTATCTATCATTATAAAAAGTCAAAATATTAAATAACAAGAGTATGAATTTATTATTTTAAAAATATATTCATTTCTTTAAGATTTTAACTTTAGAAAATTAAATGAATGTTTATAAAAATGATTTCTCTCATTATTTAACTTTAAAAACCACTTAAAATCTCAAGTAAAGATAGGTTATGAAATAATTTATCTTGAATTCATCATAATTAACCCTAAATTAAAGCATTTTGTGATTATAACTTAAAATTGCATGAAATGATAGAAATCCACTGAAAGTATGATAACATGCATGAGAATGGAATGTTTTATGCCTTAATTTGTATTAGTAATCATGTTTTTGCATGTTAAGATTGCATGTTATCATGTGTGCGTGTATGAGATTAGTGGGTTAAGCATCCTTATTAGGATATTCGCTAAATCCACTAAGGATTTCTACCTCAAAACCCGCCACTTTGTGTTTATTTTATGATGTGGGATTATGTTTGTTTATCTTATTGCACAAGCGACATGGCATACTCACAAGTGTCAGATCGATGCGAATTAAGACATTTTCTCTGAGCCAGTCATTTTCACTTAAGTGAGGGGGGTATGTGGCAGCATCTTAATGGAAAATGATTTATTTTATAAATGAATCAATCCTAACCTTTCATCTAAGGAGTTATGACAACGAGTATTTAAAGATCCATTTGAGAATTTGAGACGTCAAATCACGATTGAACGAACGAGATCGCGTGATGCTTCTTCTTCATGCATGACATGAAAGCATTTGAGCTCTCTGACGTGTCGTTTTCGTGCGTCGTTAAAACACAAAGACGATGGTCAAACAAAATTTATAAAACCGAACTCACAAAGACAAGATATAATAATCAAGTACTGGGTAAGTATCGGGTCGATCCACAGAGAGCAGGGTTGACTTTAATCACAGAGTTGACTTGGTCAAACTTAGGTTTAAAAAGAGTTTTAAATAAGAGAAAAATAAGATTTAAGATATGGAAATGATATAAATAAGGTAAATAAGAAGTTTTAAGAATTGAAATCTCGGATTTGACAGAGAAAAGTCAAAAGTCAAAGTCAAAGCATTGACTTTGACCAGCAGTAGGTGTTTTGCAAAATCAGAGAATCAAAAAGAGTCAGAAGATTACGAAAATTATATATTTGGAAACTAGAGAGAAAATGGAATTTATTGATATATATTTCGTAATTTTTGGATAAGAAATAGATTTATTATGAATTATTGAACATCAATGATCAGAAAATCCTCAAAATGAACACGTCAGAGGAAATCTTCAAATTGAATTCAAATGAAATCCAAATCTTGCAATTTATATGTCAATAGAAAGCTAATAACCAGAGGAATCCAACAAGACCCAATCAAACTAGAATAACCCTGATTCGGGTAGGTCGACCTACCCGCCTGGCTCAAACCTGGATATGTAGTATGGTTTGGCTGAAATGGAAACTGTCCTTGGATTGCCATCACGGGGCAATCCAACTCTACATGCTCAAAGCTAGAGCAATGTGAACACGGTGAGACATCAACATGTGAAACTGGCGCGAGGCCATCAGAACCCGGTCGGACTTTAAGCGAGTCCATGATCAAGTTCCCGGGCTTCCGCTCGTTTCTCAATCTTATCTAAAAGCATACTCGTCTCGCCGCCTTGCGTCTAACATCCCTCCCTTTGCGGGAGCGCTCCGTCCTCCGAAGGATTTAGCCGCATGATGATGGCTATTCTCCGCCACCAACTCGATCATCTCGAGGGCTTCATCCTCGTACTTGCTCATGAACGTGCCTCCACTAGCGGCATCGAGCAAATACCTGTCAGGTGCACCTAAACCATCATAAAAAATCTAAGTAATCTCATGTTTAGGTATACCATGATGCGGACACTGTCTCAGGAGATCTCTAAGTCTCTCCCAAGCCTCATAGAAAACCTCACCCGACCCTTGTGAGAACTCGCGTATGGCGCGTCTCACGGCACTAGTCTTACCTACCGAGTAGTACTTACGCAAAAATGCATCTTCCATCTCTCTCCATGAATCAAACTCGTGGCCCAAGCTAAAGAACCACTCCTTCGCCCTTTCCTTAAGCGTGAAAGGGAAGAAGCGCATCTTGGCCGTCTCAGAGGGGACATTGTGGAATTGGTTGAATTCGCACACCTGGCTGAACTCGTCCACATGTCGATACGGATCCTGCGATGGTAGTCCATGAAAAGTGGGCAGAAGGCCAAGAATATGTGAGTCAATTTTAAAATTTGCACCTCGTCGTAGGGGCGCATTGACTCGCGTAGTCTGCCTTTGGACAATCGGTCTTGCGTAATCGCTAAGACGTCGTCTCACTATCTCGGCAGGAAGAGGGGCGTCAATCGGCTCTCCTCGCCCTGGTGTGGCGATCGCTGGAAGAGAATCACTAGAGGTCTCCGATGGAGCTCTAGATGAGGCAAATAAATCATCATACATCGGATTATTCCGTGTATGCCTCGTGGGTCGCTGACCTTGTCGTCCTCCTCGGTTCCTATGATTCATATGCATATCTAAAGCCAAAAGATCACAAAAAATAGCAAGTATTTATATATAAGAATGTCAGAAAAGAGTGAGACGAAAAGAGTGATGTCTAAATGAAAAATGTTTCACTTACTCCACCTAAAAGATAGAACAAGTTAAACACTATCAAAAAGCGCACCAATAAAGATAATAATGATAATATGTCACTGCTAACAGATGATAAAATCTCAGATATATCAATATCAATGGATCAATTAGGTGAAAAACACCAAATAGACTACCAAATTTGCACCAAAATGTCAAATAATGACCAAATTTAGGTAATGCTTACTCACTACTACCTTTTTTTCACCACTGATGAGGGTCTGATAAAATTCTTTGCAGGTCAGTAAACAACGAGAAGATAGAAACCTAAATACGATCAAGAAATCAAATCAATCAAATCAAAAACGCATGCTCCCCAGGCAACGGCGCCATTTTGACGTGTCGTTTCAAAAGTGCGTCGTTAAAAACACAAAGACGATTGTCAAACAAAATTTATAAAACCGAACTCACAAAGACAAGATATAATCAATCAAGCTACTGGGTAAGTATCGGGTCGATCCACGAGAGAGCGGGGTTGACTGATCGTAGAGTTGACTTGGTCAAACTTAGGTTTAAAAAGAGTTTTAAATAAGAGAAAAATAAGATTTAAGATATGGAAATGATATAAATAATGTAAATAAGAAGTTTTAAGAATTGAAATCTCGGATTTGACAGAGAAAAGTCAAAAGTCAAAGTCAAAGCATTGACTTTGACCAGCAGTAGGTGTTTTGCAAAATCAGAGAATCAAAAAGAGTCAGAAGATTACAAAAATTATATATTTGGAAACTAGAGAGAAAATGGAATTTATTGATATATATTTCGTAATTTTTGGATAAGAAATGGATTTATTATGAATTATTAAAAATCAATGATCAGAAAATCCCCGAAATGAACACCTGAGAGGAAATCTTCAAATTGAATTCAAATGAAATCCAAATCTTGCAATTTATATGTCAATAGAAAGATAAGAACCAGAGGAATCCAACAAGACCAAAATTATCAAATTATGATTTGTTAATAAAAAGTAATTGACCCCAAAAGTCAACGTTTTGACTTCGATGAAAGATGAACAGTCCGTGGTCAAACGTTAAATTGAAAGGTCAAATAAACTCGGAATTTGATGAATTTGCTATCAAAAAACGGAAAGCTGATGAAAAGAGGAATCTAATGAAACCAAAATCAAGTGATTTGGAATTATAATCAGAGAGATATCTTATTTTCAAAATCAGCAAAATTTTAGACCAAAATTTGGGGAAAATGAAGAACACTATGAACTAATTTGCAAAATTAAACTTCTAAATCTAATAAAATCTCAAATTACCTCTTGATAATCGATCGAATCTCACTACTAACCCGATTGCCACGAGAATTAAGCTCCAATTTGCGCGAATTGGAGTGAATTTTCTCGGATCCTTTCTCACAGAGTTTCGGAATTCAAGGGGAAAATTCGATGAAATCTAGGAGGAATTCGTGATCAATCCCGCTCCAATCCCTTTGGAATCGAGTCTAAACGCGGGGGATCACGATGAACTAAAGATCTTCCTTGAAATTCGCTTAATTCCTTCACGAATCGATCAAAAGTAGAAAAACAAAGAAGGGAAATACATGGTTTTAAAGAGAAAATTAGGCCCGAAAACGTGGGCAATAGAGGTGGTCGTGGGCATCGTTTGAAGGCGTCGTGGGAACGTGTCTTTGGGTGCGGCGTCGTGGCTTCAATTCCACGAAATATCCGCGCGAATTGGGCTTCAAATCAGCCTCCAAAAAGGCCACGATTTCCGCCACGATTGACCACGATTTCCGCCCGATCGGGCTTTGATCGGGCGTCGATCGTGCTCCAGACGCTCCAGGAAATGCCGTCTGAGCTAGTTGAAACGAATCTGCGACGAAAGCTGTAAGATCGCGGTTCGATCGCGGCTCGATCGCACCGCGATCGTAGGGTTCTTCCTCGATTCATGTGCACCGTCTGATCAACGATTATCGTGATGAAGATCCGGCGCTCTCGAGTCTCCACGCGGCTTCACTGGAGACCGTTAGATCGCGATCGCGCGATCTTAAGTTGATGAAGATAAGCCCTCCTCCTGTCGCCACGTGGCGATCTGTGAGCCTTCCGATCGACGTCACTTAAGTGAGTATTTGCGCACGTGTTAGATTGATGATCGCGTGGACTCGGGCCACGCGATCGTAGCCGTCCGTGAGAAGATCGGACGTCACCTGCAGAGTAAAACTGTGTGGGAACATAGTCCCACACGGAAGAAAAAAATAAAACGCGCCCCTATAAATTAGGGGGCAGTAAACGCCTATTGCGTTACCGCCCCAAAATACTTACCAGGGCCCACTAACCCGTGGGCCCTCCACTGACCAGCCCCCTCGCCACGTGGCGCCCCTCACGGACGTCCGCGTGGCCTGTCCGCGTGGCATCCGGCCACACGTCAGCGCCCCGCGTGGGCCAAACGCGTCCTGCCACGTGGCCTCAGTGCCGCCTCGTAACGGCGCGGTGGTCCCGCGCGCCACGTCAGCCGGTCGCCTGGGCCCATTCGCCACGTTAGCGCCTGCAGGTAAGAAACCAATTTTTTTGTAATTTTAAATAGGAAAAATTAGTAAAAATCAAATTAAAAATCAACTAAAATTCAGAAAAAGGCCTAGAACTTCAAAAATTCATATCTCTCAAAGTACAACTCATTTTTAATCGAAATTTTCTCCATTAGATCATAAATTCTTTCCTTTTTAATATTATGCCATTGAAAACATATTTAGGAAGAAGAAATCAAGATGACTTATAATTTGCTTAAATAATTTCTCATTAAACATTTTAAATCATAAATTCATCCTAAAATCATCCTTCCAAACATTTACTAAAGTCAAAACTCATTCCATAACAGAGATTAACTTTTATTAATTTAAACAAAAGATTAATCATCTCTTACACATGAAATTATCTCTAATTTATGCATAAATGTCAACTTTAGTGAAATGACATGCCAATGGAGAAAATTCCTAAAAAGTATGATAACATGCATCATATTCACATAAAATAAGCATGAATATGAGTTAATTAGGGTAAGAATTCAGGTTATAAATGGATGTTATCACTCTCCATCTTCGATCGAATGGATGCAACTTAATGACAAAAATTCGCATGCCATTGTTTCATCTGAGCCATTGATTGAAGATGAAGAGCCAAATCCAACGGCCACGCCCAATTTAGCCTATAAATATGCATGTTCTTCGGCGATGTAAACCATTCATAGGTGTTTTGAATTATCAAACTATTTAGACATCTCAATCCTTGAATCTCTTGTTTTCATCCTCTTCTTGATCAATTTTTGCATCCAAGGAGGGTTTGAAAGTGAGATTTCGTGGAGAGAATAGGGAGAAATCACTTCTAGAATGGTGAAACTCGTCTTCAAAATCACAACATGAAGAACCCTTGACCTGACATACAATCGAATCATTTCCAGTGCTATTTCGGGTTAGAATTCTTGATTTCTTCCTAATCTCTCTTCGGATAACATCAGATTTTAATTGTGAATCGTACATTAGTCAAATTTTAGATTTAATTTTAGTTTTCTCTCTCTTCGTGTTTGGAAATTCTACCTAATTTTTGCTCTTTGATTTCTCCGCATATCTTGATCCAAATCAAGTGAGTTTTGATTCCATAGACTCATCTTTGAGTTCTCTGAAAGATCAAGACCGCGAGGTCGTTGAAAACATGCGGTCAAGAGTGAAAATTAATACCAAACTCACTAGTTTAAAGAAATAAACATGAATTGACGGGTATAATGGTGAATAATGGTCGAATTCACAAAGAATTAAGGGAATTTTTTATGATCTTATCAAATTTGATCAAACCGGATGATGAAATGATGATAAAAATTAGGGAATTTAGTATCAATGGAAAGATGACTCGAAGACGAATCAACAAGAATAAAAATCACTAAATATGGATCAAGATTGGCGAAGAAATCATTGAATGAACATGGTAGAAATTTTCAAAATTGAAAATCACGTAAAACCAAAAATTAAATTGAATTTGACTCAAATTAAACTTTGAAATTGAAATCTAAAGCTAACTCAAGATTGCACTCGAATTGATCCAATTATTCACTGGATTCAAGGCTTTTCATCAAAATTCAGAAAACTCGATCGTCGGTGTTCAAGCGTTGATTTCTTCCAATTTTCTCAACAAAACCTCACTCTCAAACACTCAGTGGATGCCGAAATCAAGAAATCTAATGAAATCAAGAAATCTAATGAAACAAAAATCGTTTGATTTGAACTAAAGATCAGTGAGAAATATTTTTTCGAAAATCAGCAAAAATCCGTAACTAAAATTGGGCGAACAGTGAATTTTATGATTTCTAAACTCCAATTACCTGTCTTAATGTAATCTAAACTATGTAAATAGCTGGGATTACGAAGAAATCACAATAGTAACGCGTTTGACATGAAGATTGATCACGAAATTGCTTTGATTGCGGAGAATTTCTCCTGTTCCTTCTTTGTCGTGCGTTCGGCGTTCAAGGGGCGAATCCAAACATTTTATTGAAAAAATTCATGATTAACTTGCGTCAATTGATGTAGATTTGAGTCTAGGATGCAAGAGAATCATGAAGAACTTATGATCTTTGTTAAAAAATGATTAATTTCTTCACGTTGCAATCAAAAGTTATTTTCGAAAAAGAGAGAACATCATTTTATAGAGAATTTCCTCACGAAATATCTGGACCGTCCGATTCGGTGAAGAGGCTTTGGACAGCCACGATGCTGCCATGTCTCGCGCAATAAGTGGATCACAATCTCATGACGCGAGCCCACGTCCTCCTTGATTTTCGCCGTCAGATCTGGATTAGAGCGTTCTGACGCTGCCACGTGTCACACCATCATTAGCTGCGTGCGAGATTAATTCATAGCCGTTAGATCTCACTAATGAGATCAACGGCTATAAATATAGCACGTGCTTTGATAGCGATCTGGTGGACCGAGTTCCACTAGATGAACGCGCGTCGATTAGTGCAATTTGATCTGACGCACCACACGCTGCCAGGTCGCTTACGAAAAGCTGAGAGAGTCGTTAGTCCCACGCAGAAGAACAAGAGAGAAACTATTGGGCATATAAGGGGACTGGTCCTTAAGCTCTTGGGTCACGCAATGGGCGTTGTATGCCCCCCTATCTTACTTGGGCCCACTATACCAGTTGTCCCATCATACGCCAATTGATCCTTCGTGCCACGTAGGTGACCGCTTGGGTTCGTGTGGCGCTGCCACGTGTCCGCGTTGCGTAAGATGAGCTCCGCATGGGTCCCGCAACTAATAAACTCCTTTTTCATGATTTTTTAACTTTTTAAATTCCAAAAAATACCTAAAAAGTAAAAAATAAAATCTAGAAAAATCTCTAAGTTTTATAAATTCATATCTTCATTTCTAGAACTCCTTTTTGACTCAAATTTTCTCCATTGGATCACAAATTTGATCTTCTTTAATTCCATGCCCCTGAAATATATATTTTAAACAAGAAAAATTGATGAATTCAGAATAATATTAAATGAACCCCATTATTCACTCATTCTTTTTGGTTCTTCCATCATCTTCTTCATCTAATTTCTTCTTTTACTCATCTTTACTAAAGTCAAAACAAGGAAAATGGTTACTTTCCAATTGTTTAACATTGAAAAAGGTCAAACATCCCTAAAGTATATAATTAACGCTAAATTATGAACAAATATGGACTTAAGTAAAATGCCATGCCAATGGAGATAATTTCATAAAACTATGATAACATGCATTATAATTTCATAAAATAAGCATGAATATTAGTTTAATATGATAAGAATTCAAGTTAAATATTGACGGAACAAGACCGCGAGGTCGTCAATTGCACACGGTCTCGTGTCAAAAATAATGTCAAACTTACCAATTTAATGAAAATATCTCGTATTGAGGGGTATAATGGTAAATATGGGTCGAATCCACAGTGAATTAAGGAAATTTTGGATGATCTCTTTGAATTAGATCAAATCGGACGATGAATCGATTGTAGAAATTGGGGAAAATGATATATTATGAAAGAGAACTTCAGGAAGATTCCACGGAATAAAAAATCATAGAATTTGACTGTATTATGAGACTATTTGACTGTATTCTTATATTTGACTGTATTATGAGACTAACCGCACTTGACTTATTGGAAGTCAAATAGTTGAATTCTCACATTTTTATGAGTTATGTGGATGCAAGGACTTAGGTGAAGTTTAATGGGATCATGAATGAAAATTTTCTAGAAGAAGAAGAAGAAGAAAATGGGTGCTCCACCTTTTTACAAGGTTAAT
>JAHCZF010001697.1:0-13568 GCA_024174645.1 Lemna minuta
ATAACTACATTTCATGTTCTTATCAGTGAGCTAATAGTTGACTATGTACACATTGCCGTGTGCGCAGCCTATTGCTCCCTTGTGTGATTGGTTCACACCTGGCGCCGTGCATCTCCTGTCCACATTGCCTCGAACACTAATTAGTACATATCGGCCCACTAAGGGCATTGATAATGTAAACAAAAATTTTAAGACATTAATGAAGGTAATTATTGCTGTAAAGAAAATATTATGTAAACAGAAAAAATATGGTTGTGAAAGTAATTATTCTGAAGGTAATTATGACTTCGAATTTTTCAGAACAGCACTAATTATTTGTAACTAACTATTCCATTTTCAAGTGCAATGGAAATCTTCATTCTAAGCATAACAACATGATAACATGCAAAATAATCTCTGATTTAAGACATTTAATGACCAAAATGCAAATAAATGGATGGTAAAGAAAAACACTTTTTCCTATTATCATCTACTAAGGACAACACATGGGTAGGATGAGCACCATTGAATGAGTTAGTATGAATCTTTTTTCCAATAAGCTGCAGAAAAAGCCTTAGAAAGTGGTAATTCTACATCTTCTCATCTTTATTCGCTCTTCACCATCTAATCCCTTTTCTTAAAAAGGCTTGCAACAAGTTAAAAAAAAGTAGAATTAGAATGAAAGAAAGGAAAGAAAATTAGAATTAGAATGGTAAGCTGACTCCCATGTGTTTTAGCCGATTCTATTTTGTAGCCATTATGTATGGAAAGGATGATGCTTGTTTCTACTTCTTGTGCCTTTACATTCGTTTCCATAGTGCTAGGGGGAATTGACAATTGACTTTGGTAAGGTGAATCATTTCCTTAATGTATTTATATCTTTATTAGTATATAGAGCAAAAAGGAATTCTTGATTCATTCGGGGATTAAAGTGTTTGCCAAAGGAATGCCTTGACCCTAAAGTTTTTGGTGCATTACTTTCTTCTTGATATCATTTCAGATAGAAAATTTAGTTCAGATTCTATCAATGCTTAACCCATGATCTTCTAAAGTCATTTTTAGTCCTATTGCACATTCTTTATGTTTCCATTCCTAAGAAACTAGCAATGATTCAAGTTGGGGGGTGTGATCACATGCATATTTAACTTGAAAAATTATCATATTTAACTCATATTAATGCTTATTTTATGTAATTATGATACATTTTATTATAGTTTTATGAAAGTTTCTCCATTGGCATGCAATTTTTCTAAAGTCCACATTTTTGCATTATTCAGGGTTAATTATATGCTTTATTGATGTTTTACCTTTTTCAAGGTCAACTAACTTGAAATTAACCATTTTTTCTTGATTTTATTTTGACTTTAGTGGATGATTAAAAGAAGAGATTAGAAGAAGAGAATGATGGGATGAATCAAAGTCAACTTTAAGGGGTTGACTTAATATTATTTTGAGTTCATCATATTTTCTTGTTAAACTTTACATTTCAGGTTGCATGAGATTAAAGAAAAAGAAATGTGTGATCCAATGCAGAAAATTTGAGTCAAAAAGGCCTTTTAAATTGAAAGTTATGAATTTCTAAAGTTTATATATTTTTCTAGACTTTATTGTGATTTTTTCGGAATTTTTAGAAACAAAATTTGCAAAAAAGGGCTTTATAAGCGTTGGAATTGCACAGAACTGACGTTGCGCAACACAAACACGTGGCAGTGCCACTTGGGCCAAAACAGACCCACGTGGGCGCCTACATAGTGTGAATGACGGGAACAAGGCTTATTGGGCCCACGAGTTTAGTGGGCTCAGGAGACAAGATAGGGGGGCATACTAGGCCCAACAAGCGACGCAAAGCGATAAATCGCTTTCCCATTATATCTGCGCGATTTTCCTTCTATTTCTTTTGTGTGGGAGATAATGTTTTTGTATGTGCGTAGATGACGTGGCAAAGTGTGGGATGTCGGACTAAAACGTGCGAATCAGCACTCGTTGATCTAGTGGATTCGGTCCATCAGAACAAGCTGAGACGCATGTGATAAATTCAAAGCCATTGATCACATTAGTGAAATCTAATGATGGCGCTCTAATTTCGTAATCGACGAATGACAAAACGACACATGGCTCACTGTGGATGCTCTGATGAAGATCGAATAGTGGAAATCAAGAAGAGAGTGGAGCCCGCGTCGTGGGATCGTGGCCTACTTATCGCGCGCGAAGTGGCATCATCGTGGACGTTCAAGCCTGCTTAAGCGAAATAGACGGCCCAAATTTATCGCGATTAATTCTTCTATAAATAGAAGTTTTCTCTTACAAAAATTTAACTTTTGATTAAACGTGAAGAAATTAAACATTTTGGGAGGAAAATCGTGAGTTTTTCATGATTCTCTTGGGTTTTAGACTCAATCGCGCATGGATTGAAGCAAGTTAATCATGAATCATTGTGAGAAAACATTTGGAAATCGCCCCTTGAACACTGAAATCACCACAAAGAAGGAATGTGAGAAATTCTCAGCAATCAAAGTAATTTGAGGCTCAATCTTTGCGTAAATCGGGTAAGTAGTGTGAATCCTTTGTAATCCTTATAATTTTTATAGTGTAGGTTAGATTTAGATAGGTAATTAGAGCTCAAGAATAAGAAATTTCGTCATTTCGCCAGATTTTCATTTCAGATTTTTGCTAATTTCTGAACAAGAATTTCTCCCTAATCTTAAGTCCAATTCAAACAAATTTGTTTTCATTGGATGCCTTGTTCAAATAGCTTTCCGTGGATATCTTATTCATCAATTTGTCATTTGACCAATTGATGGTCAAAATCAATCCGAATTTGGTTGTTGACTTTCAGGGTCAATTATAACAAATATATAAAGAGAAATTAATAATTTTAGTTTCTTTGGAATCCTGTGATCGTAAGCTTTCTATTTATAGGTTATTTGCTAGATTTGGATATCACTTGGTTAGTCAATTTAAGGATTTTGATCGAAACCTTCATTTCGGTGATTTTCTGTTTATTGATTTACTGAAAAAACCACAGTAAATCTAATTCTTCTCTAAAAATCACGATTTTTATATCAAAATTTTCTTTTTTTCCCCTAGTTTCTGAAAATATAATTTTCATAATATTTTCTCACCTTTGTCCTCTTGGATTTTATAGAAAGTCAAAGTCTGGTCAAAGTCAACACTTTGATGTTGACTCTTGCCTTTTCTTCTCCAAATATTTTTCAAAATTCTTAAAATATCTTCTCTCATATGTTAGCACTATTTTCATTGATAATATGTCATTTTTATTTCTTAAAAACCCTAATTATACTTAAGTTTGACCAAGTCAACTCTTTCGATGAATGTCAACCGTGCTCTTTGTGGTTCAACCCAATCTCATCGTTGTACTTGATTTCTAATTTTTAAATCATCGTGAGTTGCAGAATTATAAATTTTGTTTGATCAACGATCGTTTATTTCAACGACCACACTAAATCGTTTCGTCACGAGGCACCGCAATATTATCTTACTTTTTAGTTTTTTTTTGTACTTTGTTTTCAATTTTTGTAGCATGACAAAATGAATGTGTGTGATCGTTGAATACACACGATATTGTGTCAAAAGAAAGTCCAAACTTACCAATTTAGAGATTAATTCACGCATTGAAGGGTATCATGGTAAATAAGGGTCGAATCCACGGAGAATGAGGGAATTTTGAGAGATATCTTTGAAATTCGATCAAATCAGACGACGAATTGAGTTTAGAAATTAACTCAATTGCGAATCACGGAATCAAAAATCGAGTGATTTGGATTAGAATTCGCGGAGTAATCAAAGTTTGAAATTGAGAAAAAAATTCGATCGCAAAGATGATTAAAAATCAAAATTAAAACCAAATTAAACTTAATCTACGATTGAAAATGTAAATCTAATGCAAAACAATGAAAGATTAAGATAAAAACACGCAATATAATCCAAAGTAGCCCTCGAAATGATCGAGTTAATTGACGGATTCATGAATTTTCATTCCGTGATTTCGAAGACGAAGATGGCATTCAAGATATGATTTCTCCTTATCCTCTCGATCAACTTGCGATTTCAAATGCTCCTCGGACGTGAAAATGTGTCAAGAAGAGAAATAAATCGATGGATGCTTGAATTGTGGTGTCCAAAGAGTTCGATTAATCTCGAAAATCCAAGGGTGAGTTCCATTTCATGAAGAACACTCTAATTTATCGAAGAATTGGGCGTAACCATCGATCTAATGGTCCATCGCGATCAATGGTCCAGATGATGCGTTGTTAGGCAAATCGGTGTGTTTAAATGGTGATCGTCCGATCGGCGATGAAAGGTTGAGATGTGTCCACGTTGCGTGAAGAATGAGATGCGTCGTTTCGATCCATCCGTTGGATCTTCATCGGACGCTCGCAATTAATCGGAGCTCCATCGGTCGGTTCGAATCTCAACCGTTATAACTCTGGAGATGGATGATTGCGATTAAGTCATCAAAGCTTCACTTAACTCCTATTTAAGGCACGTGTGCTGATGGTGATCGGTGGACTCTATGTCCATGCAATCTATGCGCGATAATCCACGCGCTTTGTTCCAGCACTCCGTATTTAGCCACGTCGCCTGAAATAAAAATCAAAGGACGAATAGTCCCACACGGAGAAAATTAAAGGAAATCGTCGGGTATATAACGTGTGATGGAAATGAGGGTTAGCGAGTTCCGATAAACGGAATGCTTATACTTACTATAGCCATAATATATATATATATCACACATACACGCGTCATCTCCGCGCCACGTAGGCGCCCGCATGGGTCCGCGTGGCTCTGCCACATGGCCTTGCATGCCACGTCGCATCCGCGTGGGTTCTGCGTGATAAATCAAACCCTTTTTGCCTTTTTTAATTGTTTTAATACTTTTAAAATTGAAAATACACTTAAATAAATTCAAAAAAATTCTAGAAAATTCCTAAAAATTGTAAAAATCATAACTTTCAAAATACAAATTTGTATTTTTTGGATCAGAAATTGAATAATCTATCATTATAAAAAGTCAAAATATTAAAATAGTAAGAGAATGAATTTTAATTAAATAAGTACATTCATGTATTTTCTAAAATAACTTTATAAAAATACATGAATATTAATAAGCATCATTTCTCTTATATTTTTATCATTAAAACATAGTTATGATCTCAAATATAATTAGGATTAAAATCATAATGTTTAATTATGCATACTTATCCATAAAATGATGTATTTTTAGATCATAACATGAAATTATATAAAATGATATAAATATACTTAAAATATGATAACATGTATACAATTAGAACAATTAATGGTTTTATTTGCCTTAATAATCATGTAAATTCATGTATAAAATGCTTGTTATCATAGCTATGAAAGAAGAACTACACTATGGAAAGGCATACGCACAAGAAATCCTATTGACAAGCATCGACACATCAATGAGTTTTCCTAAACCCTTGTCTTCTCACCACATTTTTGCATCTTTTTCATGCCAAGTTTGATATTTGTGTGCTCTTTTTTATGCGCATGTCAATTTCATTGAGGGCAATGAAAAGTCTTAGTTGGGGGTGATGACTTAGAAAAACTCAACCATTTTTCAAAAACTTTAAATTTCTACATTCTAAAAACTCCTATTTTCCCAATTTTATCCACTCTACCTCACCTTAGAAGTCTTGACATTTAGAGATCCGACCTACAAGAGATGTAGAAGTAAGGGCCTTACAGCCCATATGATTACATTTTGAGCAATAAAGCTAAGTGATCTAGAGAAACTATGGGATTATGCTTAGTGGTTTACTTCTTTGGGGTTGGGTATTTGATAAGCATAAAACCACGGTCGTTGAATGCACGCTTTTACATATCAAACAAAATTTATACTCAACTCTTCAAATCTGATTTTAAAATTAGAACAGTGGCAAGTCGAGGTCGAATCCACGGGGAGGAAGGTTAAGAGATTGAAATTAGAAGATTATTTTTGATATTTTTTTAGATTTAGAAAGCGGAAATGAACGGTGAAAGGAAGAAAATGTGTGTGAAGATGAAATGGACCGATCAAACGCTTCCAAATTCCTTTTGAAGATTGGAAACCCTTGATCGATGGTAGAAAAGTGATTTTTAGGGTTTATAAAATATGGAAATGTGGATGAACAGATGAGGAAAATAGGAGAAATAGATAGAAACGGTCCTAATCTAAAGATTCGTGATGAAAATATGATCCAGTGATGCTCCCTAATCAAAACATACCTTCGAGAGCCGTATATTTCGCCCGGACTCGGCGTCTTGCATCCGACACGAAGAATGAACAGAAGAGGGAAGTAGGGAGAGAGGAGAGTGCGTGAGAGAAGAAAGAAGGAGAGGGAGAGCGAGAGAGAGAGATGGAGGGGAGAGAGGGTGAGAGAGAGAGAGAGAGGCGGAATTTTCCTCCCGCCTCTCCTCGCGACGGAATTTCTGTCGCGAGAGAGAGAGAGCGAGGGGAGGAAGAGAGAGAGAAAGAGAGGAAAGAGGGAAGAGAAGAAAGGAGAGGGAATTGGAGGAGGTGAGTCTCTCCTCGCGACGAAAATTCCGTCGCGAGGGAGAGAGAGAAGGGAGAGAGGACTGGCGCGGGAGAAAGAGAGAGAGATTCTCTCTCCTCCTCTTTTTCTCTATTCCCCTTTTCTCTATTTTTATCAAGTTATTTTTTTCAGGATTTCAATTTCTCAAATTCTCAAAAGATACTAAAAAATCCAAAAAAATGTTATTCATTAGATATAAAAATATATATAATCTTGATGAATCAATGTCATTAAAATGCTCATAAAATGCTATTAATTATGAAAAATCAAGAATATCCTTTAAAAATAGAAATTCTCAATTTAATCATTTTAAATCATGATAACATGAATTTATGATTATATTTCAAAGATTAAATGCATAAAATGCATGATATTAATGCATGAAATTGCATGTTATCATATCCCCCAACTCAAACCATTGCTAGTCCCTTAGCAATGTCCTTAGAATCTTCTTTAGGAGTCCCTCATCATCAGTGGAACCATGAACCCTTGTGTATGAAGTCTTTTAACAATATCCCTCACATGCTTAGCATGACTACTCCGTCATGACCATCTAAACACACGTCCTTTTCAAAGCAAGTGAGAACGACTCCGAGGAGCCAATGAAGATGAAAAAAATGATGTTACTTCTCTCCAGATATGACACTATAAACCCGAATGTTTTTCCTGCAAGTCATGAAGTGGTGGACCTCACACCTCTCATAGCGAGGACACTCTCTTTCTTTTTGGGTATTTGCTACCTAGCTCTTGAAATTCCAGCATTCTCCCTCCTGTCTTGATGTTAATTCATTAGATATATAAATATATATAATCTTGATGAATCAATGTCATTAAAATGCTCATAAAATGCTATTAATTATGAAAAATCAAGAATATCCTTTAAAACATAGAAATTATCAATTTAATCATTTTAAATCATGAGAACATGCATTTATGATTATATTTCAAAGATTAAATGCATAAAATGCATGATATTAATGCATGAAATTGCATGTTATCAGTATCTAAAAGGCACCGAGGAAATGAGTAATCAGAAGGTTGAAATGCTATGGGATCGAAATGGAGAGATTTTGAGAGAAGTTAATGTCAGTGTAATGAGCAAAGTAGAAGAGATTTCAGTAGAGAATTGGCAAAGAGATTAAATAATGTAAGAATGATACAAAGATTGAGAAAATAAGGTGAAAAATAAATAGAAAAGGACCCGAGGTATGCAATGAAAGATAATGACAAAGAAGAAGATACATTAGAAGAATAAATAGAAATAAGAAAGAGGGAAAGGACTAAGGAGAAATTAGATTCGAAGATAAAATAGAAAAGATGGCTTGGAAAAATAGAGGTTTGGAGAGATAAGGAAATATAGATAGTTTGAAGAGAGAAATTAGATAATTAAATTTATTTACAGACATATTAAAGAGATTTACTTAATAAGACTAGAATAAATGAGATGTGAGACTTGGATACATGATAAAGTGGAGAACCTATGAAACATTACTAATATTTGACACTAAATCTGTAATAATAAATTTATAAAATATGTCTTATAAAAATAAAATTAGAGTCAACACAAAACATTTAACCTAAAATGAGGAATGAGAAGAAAATACTTTCAGTTAGTGATGGAGTTGAGAGATCTAGAGGGAGGTAGAAAATTAAAATCTATGGGAATATAGAGAGGTAGAAAAGGAAGAGAGGAAGAGGTGGAAGAGGAAGAGGAACCTGTAATTATACAAAGAATTTATACTGACATAGCTTCCCAAAAAAATTATAGCTTCCCAACTAGATTGACATAGATTCTAACAGTGAAGGTCAATAAAAATAAATGTTGATATAAATCATCATTTTGTTAGTTGAATATGAGTTTGATATTTTCCATTTATGGTTATTTTCATTTTAGAAATATTATATTAGATAATTTTTAAACTTGATAGATATTTTAGCCAAAATAATGTGAGAAAGGTATGTCTTTGCATTTCTAGGTACCAAAGGCTCGAGCAGCCCACTTGATCGAACATACGAATCCGCATAAAACATAGAATAAGCTTGAATCTTTTCTATTTTCTTTCATATATGAATTCTTTATTGATTATTTTATATTGTAGTTGTTAGTAATTTTGTACATAGATTAGTCATAAGAACCATCTCAAGATATTTTAGAAACATAATTACTAACCATTTGATTCTTCATTTTTTAATTTATTTTAGTTTTATTTTCCATATGTTGCTATTTTTATTGTTATTCTAATGGTTGTATTATTTCTTTCAAGTACTTTGGGCATCGTTAAAAGATTAGGCACATATCTCTCTCTTCCTCACGACGTTGATCTGCATTGTACATCTCTCTAAAGGGAATGATAGTGTCTTTCTCTCTCACACACACTGCCCGTTGATCCGCTCTCTTCATTTCTCTCAAGAGGCTGACAATCTCTCTTTCTTGGGGGCAATCACTACTCTCTCTTTCTCATAATCAATTGAAGGGTTTTCTAATCAATTAATACCAATTGATCTCTAGAAGTCTTATTTCAAGCTCATGATTTGATTTGCATCTGATTTCATTTTTATGTTCAATCAGAGTGGTTGCTATCAAGTTGTCATTTCATCAATTTCAAAATATTCCTTTTAGGTGTTTTCTCTTTTTAATCCATTTCTTCCAGTCGTAATTTCTGATTTATGTCTAATCTGTGGTCATCCTATTTTCTGATTTGAGAAGTTTCCTTTTTTTTAATTGATAATTTTTTATTTAGGGTACATTCTAAACCTTCTTCAATGCATTTCAAATTTTTTCTAAGCCAAATTCTTTGATAGATTTTGGTGACTTTTTTTCTAAATCAAAAGGTGAATCATGGGTTGTTTCAAGGGTTTTCTTAAGCACAAATTTTCTGCAGAAATTAGAAAAATTCTTTTATCTATTTCTATTTTTTGATCAAGAAAGTTATTAAAGCCTTTCTGAATATTAATCATTTCAATTCCAGGTGCGATTTTGAATTTCACTCCTTGATTTAGATTGGTTTCATGTTTCATCGGATGGGAGACAAAATAGGAGAATCAAAATTTCTCAAGGGGAGTGATAACATGCTAAATAAACATTATAAAACATGATTATTAATGCATATTAAGGCATAAATGATTTCATTTCCATGCATGTTATCATATTTATGTGTATTTTTCTCTTATTCCATGAAAAAAGTCATTATAATATCAAAAAAAAATACTTAAATCAAGGTTAAATATGATGATTTAAAGATAAGTAATTTAATAACCCATCTTTACTTGAGATTACAGATGTTTTTAGAGTTAAAATAATGAGAGAAATCATTTTATAAACATTTATTTATATTTTCTTAAGAGAAAACACTTAAAGAATAAATATATTTTTGAAATAAAATTTAAAACTCTCATTATTTATCCATTTTTACCTTTTAGAATAACAGATAATTAAATTTTGGATCAAATGAAAGAAATTTGGGTTAATTTGGAGTTATATTTTGAAAGTTATGAATTTTCTAATTTTAGGGATTTTTTCTGGATTTTTTTGAAAGTATTTTTGATTTTTAAATGATTAAAACATTTAAAAAAAGGGGCAAAAACGGGTTTTATTTTCATGCGGGACCTATGTGGGTGCGAGGTGGCACGCAAGGCCACGTGGCAGAGCCACGCAGGCCCACGCGAGGGCCTACGTGGCGCGGAGGTGACATGTGTGCATATTTATATTTATCGTAATTATAAGGGTTATAGTACATATAAGCATTCTGTATTCAGAATTACGCTAACCTTATAAATCATTGCCTCTTATATACCCGTCCATTTCCTTTAATTTTCTCCGTGTTGGACTAAGTTCCACACAGTTTTTAAGATGCCGGTGACATGGTTAAAAGCGAGGCATTGGATCAAATGAAGAACAATCGAATCACGCCGATTGGATGTACTCGTGGTCCTCCGGATCACATCAAACGCATATGCCTTTAATCGGGAGTTATAATGGCTGTGATCTAATCACGCGGGATGCATTAGAAGCGTCGGATCGCGATCGAATGGCGGCGATCAAATGCGTTTTTTAACGCTTATCCACATGACTTCATCCTGACGCTCCATCAAGATCCAATGGCTACGATATAATTGAAATGGTCCACGATGCACCGTTTCATCATAACCGTTGATCGTTTCGATTAGACGGTTATGCCCAAAACTTGTATAAATAGAGATGTTCTTCCGATTTCTAAAGCATTCAAGATAGAAATCAATCCAATTGATCTGTTTAGATACCTCCCTTCTTGAATATCTCAATCTTAGTCTCTTCTACACGCAATTCCGCATCCACGGAGAGTTTAAGATTGAGATTTGGTTGAGAGACGGAGGAGAAACTGAAGCTTGAATTCCACGATCGCGTTCTTCATATTTTCAACGATTTAGGTGATTAATCGTGTTAATCCGATCACAATCTTGGGTTAGTGAAGTCAATTTTTGCTAATCTATCATCCATTTATGTTTGATTTCAATTTAGATTAGGAATTGAAGTTTAATTTTGCTTAATTTTAGTTAAAATTGTGATTTACAATTTCGGAAATTTCTCCCTACTTCGATCTTCAATTTCTCCACGAAATCAAAGTCAAATTCGATGATTATTGATTCCGTGGAAATAATTTGAAGTTCTCTTTCATAATTTATGATTTTCCCCAATTTCTGTCATCGATTCATCATCGTATTTGATCAATTTCGAAGAGATCATCTTAAATTTCCTTATTTCCCTATAGATTTGAGCCTTATTTACAATTATATCCCTCAATTCGAGATATTTTCACTAAACTGGTAAGTTTGGACTTTCTTTTGACACGAATCAATGTGTAATTAATGACCGCATCGATTCGTTCCATCAAGGAGGTGTAAGGGATGGTGTTTTGACAAAGAGATATTAGAAATTTTTTAAGATTGGTGACCTTGAACTCCCTAGGTTTAATCCCACAAGTAGAGAGGAGAGAGAGAGAGTTTTATTAACCTTGACATGGAGTTTTTGTTGAATGAGTCAGACCAAATTTCACAACCAATGTGCATGAATGTCCAAATATATAGTTATAGGCTATCTTAGGGTCCACACAAATCCTAAGAGCAAGAAATTTTTGGGGAAGGATGATTCATAACACGAAATGATAGGACTTAAAGTACCTTGATAGAGATTCTTGATTGATGTGATCTTGTTGGGAAAAATTTAGAATCCTTTTCTTGATTACTCCGTGCTTTCAGAGAAAAGAGAGAAGGGAATGAAGAGCAATGATTGAAAGAGGGAAGAGGGGGAAGAATGAGAAGGAGGAATAGAGAAATGATAGGTGTGTGTGGTGGAGAGGAAATAGAAGAGGGATGGAGAGGTAAAAGTTTGTATTGTTGTGTAGATGAGAGAAAATGGGAGAGGGGGAAGGGAATACATGGAGGATGTGAGAGAGAGAGTGGGGGAATGAAAAAACTTTAAAATTTTTCAAAATTCAAATTATGAGAGAAAGTTTCACAACATCCACATAAACAGGGGAAGAAAGATAACTCTTCAATTCTTGAAGAGGTGTCTCTTCGAGGAGTACTACCTGTTTAGGAGAAATTTCAACCCTATTGAAAGGATTCTTAAAAAGCCACTAGTCAAGATGTGAGGGCGCCATGTGGAGGTTTTAAATTGGTGAAAATTTTAGGGGTAATTTGTGTATACTAATTTATCCTAAAATCATGAGTTGAGGTTGGCTTGGTCAAAGAAGGATCTAGAATGCAAATGACTTGAATTTTGGGAATATAAAAATGGTTTGTATAATTTAAGGATATATTTTGACTTGGTCAAAGGGATTCCCAACTTTTTGAAAAGTGGTTTGACTTTTTCAAAGCCTCAAAATCAAAGGTTTTAGGTCAAGCAAGGTTTGGCCAAATCAAGGGAGGTGTTTTAAAGATTTAAAGGATTAATGGGTGGCATCCCATCTTCATGGGCTTGCTTTTGGACCAATCTTTATGAATTGTATGAGTTTATCGAGTTGCGAAGTATGAGGTTAAACTTCAATTCTCTGAAATGCTCCTTAGGGCGACCACTAAATTGGTCTGCTTGGTGGCCCACAAAAAAGTAATATGAGGTCAATTGCCATGATCAGCCAACTGAGGCTATTGCACTCAGCCAAAATTGATGATTGGAGCAATGGGGATCATCGATCCCATAACCCTACTCCCTCAAGTCTCTCTCTCTCTCTCTCTCTCTCTCTCTCTTTCTTGCCTATCATGTCTCTCTCTAGCTGGAAGACAGATGAATGTGAAGCCACAGCAAGTAAACTCTATGCATGGCAAAAGAGGAGCATATCTGAAAAATAAGGTTTATTGCAATAGTTATTAATTATTTGTTGCGTGCTGATGCTGCTTCCGTTTGCTGTTGAAAGGTAATTAGGATGGGAAGAAGATCTGGGTGTTGAGGCTCAAGGCAACCATTTACCTTTCAAGAAGATTGACAGAAGAATATTTTGATTCATTGCTTCAGATATTTCATGAGTAAATATTTCTTTTCATTTACCATTCTTTCTTTTCATTTATTTTTGAAGAAAATTTTCTTTCTTTTCATGGTTTCGTTTTCTTGAATTCTGAGTGTCAAATAGTTAGAGAGATTATGCATCACGGTTTTTTATCATTAGAGAGATAATTGTAAGAAAAAAAATCCAGTCCCGTTTTTTACATCACCTCCAAAACGACACTTTGAGCCTGTTCTCTTATGGGCTGGTTCATGAATATCTTTATATATTTGTTTCTCGATTTTCATCCAAGGAACATTTATCCATCAATTTCATTTATCTTCCTCAGGGTTTTGTTACACACCCAGCAAACAAGAAATGGAAAGGAATTTGTTATTCGAGGCATTCCAAGATGGGAGTTGTAACAGACTCATCGGGGGGGTAAGCTCACACCCACAAATAGGCTTCGCCCGTTCGGATACCGGTATCGAATACCGGTAAGATTCTAACGAGTAACCCGCATCGTGTACCGTTAAGGTTCCCTAAACGGTACCCGATGCCATCAGCA
>JAHCZF010001698.1:0-13555 GCA_024174645.1 Lemna minuta
AAATTACCTCACTTCGATCGTCTCAATTTCTCCGCGAAGTCAAGGTCAAATTTTGATGATATCATGTGGAATCCTCTTGAAGTTCTCTTTCATAATCTACCATTTTCCTCTATTTCTACCATCGATTCATCGTCCGATTTGATCAAATTCGAAGAGATCATCAGAAATTTCCCTAATTCCCTGTGGATTCGAACCATATTTACCATTATACCTCTCAATTCGAGATATTTTCATCAAATTGGTAAGTTTGAACTTTGTTTTGACTCTTGACCGCGTGCAATTGACGACCACTCGGTATTGTTCCATCACCTTTGCAATCCACAATCCATCTCGCCCTAATTCTAGCCTCGTGAGTATAAACGAACTTCTGCGTTATTGAACAACTAAATAACTTAACTTCAAAATAACTTAAACGAAGAGTAAAATGCATCTCAAAGAAAGAATTTTCAAGAATGCATATCCTAGACATAACATCCCCGTTCTTATTTCACCGAGTAATCAAGAGGTTTCGGTTCCTTGGCTCTTCTTCTTTATCATCATGTTCATCATCATCATCATCATCTTCTTCTTCTTGTTCTTCTTTCTCACACGTCATAGACATAAATGTGGAATAATCAACACCGCCATTGCACTCCTTTCATATTCATAAACATTCATGATAAAATTAAATTTATAACTATTCATGATATAAATAGATTTATTTTATTTTGGCAGTACTCATTACTTACTTCCACATTGACCGGTATTTTATAACTTTATTCAATTTCAGATTAATTCTTTATTGAAATATTTGTACTGTTTTCTTGAAATATTTGTACCATAATGACCGGCAGTCGGTGCCCGCCTGCCAGCTAGGCGTCGGTGGGGTAACCGCATCGACGCGCCTTGCTTATGCGTCCAAGGCTCCAGCACTCCAATCCACGTGGCAGAGGCGGTGACCGCATCTTCTTTGCCCTCGGACGGAATCGTTTCTTGGAAGAGGCGTCTTGTAACTGACGGATTTTCAAGGGCCTAAACTAAAAAGACCTTCTCTTATCCAAATTTCAGGCGGTTACGTATCGCAGACGGACCGCCACGTGGATCATGCCTGTTGTCCACGTCACGCAACTTGAAAGATAAGTAAATAAATAATTTAAAATCGTGATAAATTTATTTCAGAAGATTATTAATGCTGAAAAAATAAAAATTAAATTATAGTGCGGAAATGGCACGTGTGGGCACCGGGAATTCGCACGCGCAGAAGATCGCCTCCCGGATGTCACGCAATTCTTCAGAATTTACCGAAATGCCCTCAAACCGATCGCCAACTTTCCGGAGCTGATGTTTTTGGCCGTCCGATTCGGTCGCTCCGCGGTGCTGGATAGCATATCCTGTTCCGCCGGTATTGCGGAAACCGGGTAAATTTTATTTCTGCTCCCCCTCCATTTTGGGCACGAACGAAATATCCAATAAAACATGGACTCGAGCCGAAAAGTTTTCCGCGAAGATCGTGACGTTTCACTTCACGTACCGTGCACCTTCACCGTCTACGTCGGCTCTTGACAAATGATAATTTGACACGTCTGCATATCTCTGTTGCGAATGTCAGAGATTTCGTGTCCGTCTCTTTTTGGCACGTTGCAGAAGAAATATTTTAAAGACGGGAAATAAACGGTCACGGCTGATTTTCCCGATTAATTATTCACCACGATTCCACGAAGAAGAAAAGTTGGAGAAAGACGTGGCGGAGTCATCATTTCAACATCTCTCTCCTCTCTCTCTCTACCAACAAACTGCACGATCGACGATCATCTTCGTCCCTCCGCCGAAAATCAAGGTACCGTTTGATCCGATCTAATCTCCCGGTTTATTAGACTCGGGAAATTTCATCGAATGCGGCCCGGATTCTCGTAATTCAAAACCCTAACTTTTCGCCCTATTTGAGGTCTTGGAGCGATTTTATTGTTTGCGCCGAGAGATTTCGTTGAACGCGGTCCGGATTCCCGTTATTGAAACCCTAATCTTTTGGCCTGATCGATGTTAGGGAGAGCTTGCGATGGAGACCTAGAATTGTTCTCGGGCTGTTTCGTCTGAGGAAATCAAGGAAACAGCCTGCTTAATGATCGCAAGTGCTCGGACCGGGGGTTTTTCCTCTCGTAGAACTAGCAGATTACAGGGGGATGAGGAACGAGGTGCAGAAATTCCAGGGAAAGGGGGCTGGGTTCTTCACTCGCCGCGCCATTTCCAATTACCTAAAGATTGTTTCTTCTGGGGCTTCGAACGTTGCTTCTACGGTGAGACAGGCGGGGGCGTCTGTAGCGTCCTCCATCACCGAGAAAGAAGATTCTTCCGGGTGCGATCAGGTATATTTCTCATTATGCTCGAATTGCGGAGAACGAAGGAAAAGTAAATTCTTTATGTTTTTGTTAATTTTTAAAATATCAGATTTGGCTTCTGTTTCCCGGAACTTGAAACTTGCCCTCATTATACTTGGATTGGGAGTAGAAAGAGAATTAAAACTCTGATGGAAGAAGAAAAACAATATCATATTTTGCTACATTTCTTTTTTTGTAAATAAGGTTTAGCTTGTGATTCAAGGAACCTGAAATATGCCGTCATTATTACTGAATTGGTAGGTAGAAAGAAAGATAAAACTCTGATAGATAAAGAAAAATTGCACTATGTTTCTCCGACACTTTTTTTAAATTTAAGATTTAGCTCGTTATTGGAAATGTCTAAAAGAATGCTCTAGTTTATTTCATCTATCACTTGTTTGTATTCTGGTGGAGTCACATTGAACTGGTATCATTTGGCAAGATACTTTTTTTTCAAAAAAAAATCATTTGGCAAAATACTTTTGTTCGCCTGTAAGTCAGAATTATTCAAGGTACTATGAAAACGTGGAAGAGACTCAGCTATGTAATATTTTGTTTTCTCTCTCATCTGAGTGGCTTTCTTCCGAGAAGTTAACTCAATTCCACTGTTAGGTCTATTGGGCTGGATTTGACAAGTTAGAGGCTGTTAATGGACTCAAAAATCGAAGAGTTCTACTCCTGGGTTATAAATCAGGATTTCAGATATGGGATGTTGAAGATGCTGATGATGTGAGACAGCTAGCGTCCAGACATGATGGTCCTGTTTCATTTCTCCAAATGGTGAAGAAGCCATTACCGTCCAAGTTGTCCGACGATCGATTCGCTGATGTCAGACCCTTGATCGCAGTTGCGGGTGATGGATTTCCTTCTGCAGGAAGCAATTCTGTCGATGCAGTAGATGCAGCTGATGATAACTTAATCTCCACTACTATCCACTTTTACTCCTTGAGGACTCATGCTTATGTCCATGTCCTCAAATTTAGATCTGCAATTTACACTATTAGATCAGGCCCACGAGTGCTTGCTGTTTCTCAAGCCAATCAGGTGTGGAATAAACTAACCTCATAATTTGAAAACCCTATTTCTGATTTCTGATTTTGAGCTGATGACATGTGTTTCAGATACATTGTTTTGATGCGGCAAATCTAGAGAGAGAATACACAATTCTTACTAACCCAATGGTTTCCGAATGTGTGGGCTCTGGAGGTGTTGGGTATGGCCCACTTGCAGTGGGAGCTAGATGGTTGGCCTACAGTGGAAGCCCAGTAGTGGTCTTGAATTCAGGCCGGGTGATGCCAGAGATTCTTACTCCTAGTTCGGTTCTATCAACTTCTCCTAATGGGAGTCTGGTGGCCCACTATGCAATGGAGTCCAGTAAGCAACTCGCCAATGGTTTCAAGACACTTGGAGATATTGGATACAAGAAGCTATCTAAGTACTGCTCTGAACTTCTTCTGGATGGAAATAACCTTAGAAAATCCCCAGTCAATGTACATTTGCCTGATTCCGAAAATACCGGAATGGTATGTTCTTTGAACCCTGATTTTGAAATTTACTCACTAGTTTTGACACAACTGCTATTTGTCTTGTAATGTAGGTTATTGTACGAGATCTCATCTCAAAAACTGTCGTGGTGCAGTTTAGAGCCCATAAAAGCCCAATTTCAGCATTATCTTTCGATCCCTCAGGGATTTTGCTGGTCACTGCTTCTGTTCATGGGCACAACATCAATGTGTTTCGCATCACGCCCTCTAGATCCGAAGCCAGTGGGTCAAACACACATCTTTACAGACTCCAGCGTGGCTTCACAAATGCTGTAATATTTTATGGTACTCATGATCTTGTCATTTATAAAGTCATCTCACTTTCCTCTCTTCTGCAGGTCATCCAAGACATCAGCTTCAGTGATGATAGTCAGTGGATTATGATCAGTTCTTCTCGAGGAACGAGCCACCTTTTTCCTATTTCATCAGCTATTCCTCCTTCAAATGATACCGGGATAAAGAATCGCTTCTCATCAAGTCAACACGTTCTTCTCTACCACGGAGCACCATTGACTTTGTCAGCAGTGAGCAGAATAAGAAATGGAAATAATGGGCTCATTGGTGCTGTCAGTGGGGCTGCCGCTGCTGCCACTGGCAGAGCAAACCTTCTATCTGGAGCAGTTGCTTCAGCTTTCCACAACCCTAATGGGTCAAACTTGGCGAATAAATACCATCTTTTGGTGTTTTCTCCTTCTGGATGTGTCATGCAATATGTTCTTCGCCCATTTACTGGTGAAGATTCCTTGACTGATTCTCAAGAATCTGGTCAAAATTCTGATGCAAGCTTAGTAGTGGAGGCAGTTCAAAAGTGGGATATCTGCCATAAGAAGAAGAGGAGAGATCAAGGAGAAACCATCGACATATATGGAGAACAAAGGGTCGAGGAAAACAGGAAGCATATCCAGAAAGGAGCGAAAAAGTCTACGAGTGTTCACCCTTCTGACACTGATGAGAAACGCCACTTGTATATCTCGGAAGTTGAGCTACACACTCACGTGGTTGAAATTCCGCTATGGGCAAAGTCGGAGGTACCTCATGTTCGCCCGTCGACTTTTCTTTTGAGTTATACTGACTCTGTTTGATTCCTTCTGGCAGATTTACTTTCAAGCCATGATTGAAGATCCAGAAATTCCCTTTGGTGGGGAGATTGAACTGGAAAACATTCCAACTCGAACAGTTGAAGCAAGGTCAAAGGACCTTATTCCGGTCTTTGATTATCTTCGACTTCCCCCCAAACTGCAACAACAACCCAGGTGAGTAGCTAGATATTATAGTAACTGCCCCAATTCCTCAGGCACTGTAATCTCAAAGAGATGTATTTTTATAGTTCTTCTCCTAGCTTCTGCGATCCTGAAATGGCAGCAGTGGCTGACCAGCTGATAGCTCTGGATGATCATGTCTCCAGTGGCAGTGCTAATGAAATCGGCAGCTTTGTAAATAACGGAAACAGCTGTCAACTGGAGGCCCTGCTGGAGCTTGTAAATAATGGAGATGGGCTCGATCAGAATTTGGGTCCTCAGCTTGAGCCTGTAGATAATGATAGAGAGAGCCCAAAGAAGATTATGACATATTTTGCCGACGATGACAATGATATAGACTGAGGTATCTCTCTCTCTTCCTCCCCCCTCTCTCCCTCACTCTATTTCTCTATTGTTCTCAATCTATTTTTGACTCTCTCTCTCCCTCTCTTCGCCTAGCTCTGGTAACCTATCGAATGAAATTTTTTTCGCTCCATTTTTTCCAATCTGTTGATCAACCCATTTTTCCCATTGCCGATAGATTGTTAGCCAATTTCTCATTGTCATGCATGGTACATTTTTCAGGAGGCAGGGCAGCCGGTCCTGTTTTTTGGAATCTGCTGCGTTAACACGTGTCACATGGGGGGGGATGCGGCCCGAGGCAGATTAAGCCATCTGTGCATGAAGTTTGTGAATAATTTTAGATGTATGTTTATTATCATCTCTCGCCGATCATATTCAATGGTGTAAATAAACAAGGGGTTTCTCTTCTATCTGCCCGTCACCGTCTAAGAAGTCCTTGTTTACTCTATCTTCAGCCCAGACTTGACCAAGCGGGTCCGCGTGACAGTTGCATATTGACATTTTCGGTCAACGAGGCAGTGCCGCCATTGGGTTGACCTTGTTGGATTCCTTGTGATCGAATCATGTGGTGGGTAATCTGACTGTCCAACACTTCACCTACCAAATTGGGATAGAGTTTGGCCGGGTAGGTGATGTGATTTGAGAGAGAGACAGCCACAGACAGAGACAGAGAGAAGGCCCAAGATGTCCCTAGTGGGTCATCATAACAATATATTTAGAATATACTAAAAAAACACATTCATGTGAATATCGAAGCCAATATTTGAATAAAATAAAGTCTATTTGGATATATATATATATATATATAGTACACTAAGATAACTAAACATTTCCATAGAAGGATGACGTACACTTGATGGATGAGATAAATGATAGTCTATATAGATTTTTACATGTAAATAGATAAAATAAAAAAAAGTTTCATTAAAAATGAAATTCAAATGAAGAAAACTATAGCTTAAATAAGACAAATGGTGTCTATAGGTTTGATAAAAATAGAATGGATATGCGAAAAAAAAGAGAGGTATGACAAGGAAAGATAGAGAGGAATGTGACATTCTTTATAGATCAATCATAAGTGTCTTCTCAAGGTCTCTCTTGTGAAATTTATAAAGCTTTAGTTGAGTTGAAAACAAACTCTGAAAGCCTTGAAGAAATCCTTGAAGAAGAAGAAATCTGAAAATTTTCCCTCATACAACATCTAATGAAACTCTAATTTCAAAAGTCTTTTTCACAAGTTTCTTGATTTCTGAGTCTTTGATTGATTTGATTTCATAAACAGCCCTTAAATTGTGTCATCTTATGTTTTCAATGGAAGTTAGTAATACTTGTAAAAGTAATATATATATATATATATAGTAGATAGACAAACCCAATGCCCAATAAGTATCATGGTCTACCTAAATCACAATAACAAAGTTTGTCATATGTACTCTATTGTGTGAGCAATTTCTACCAGATCACTATAGATGATGAGAATATTATCCATACAAAGAGCAATAACGACAATCACATTCACTATCTATCTTCAAAAGACACTGGTGCACATCAAAAACCATCAGCAAAAATAATCTAGATGAACTTGCCAAACCATGCTTAGACAGAACCTCTTAGTAAAAGACTTTTGAAATGTCAAGTTGATGAAGCTTTCAAGCTTGATTAAAAACCAATGAGATGAGAACTGACGAGCAACAATCGTGCGATTTTTGATAACACACAGCAATGAGTAAAAAAGAAAGTCCAAATTTACTCAATTGATGATTAATTTCATGGAGAGAGTTGGAGTCATTTTGAGAGATTTCCGAATTTGGTAATTTAGATGATGAAATGAATTAGCAAGTAATAAAAGGGATATTTAGAAATTAGATAAAGAGATCTTTCCAATCAATTAAACCACAAGACAACTGGATTTAAATCAAAGGAGAAATCATACTGGGAATTTAGAGAGAAAAAATATAGATGAGGAGAGAGAAAATATCTTTAAAATTCATGATAATTAATCTACCTTTCAAAAAGTAAACTTAAAGCAATTCAATAATATATTAGAGCAAACCATACCAAACCAACCCAGAATCACCCATAAATACCTCAAATTGCTCCTCTAATTGACAAAAGCTCAAATCAAGTAATCTTAGGGAAGTCCAACACTCAAAGTGAAAATCCTCTCTTGACCTAGATCCAAATATTGATCTTTAGGACTCAATAGAAGAGTAAAAAAAGTAAAGAATCCATTAAAATCAAGAAATTCAAGGCATCAACTATGCCGGTAAAAATGATTTGTTTTCCAAAAATACAACTATTTGAGTAGAGAGAGCTAAATCCAAAATGTCATGACTGTTTGATTATGTTAAATGAAAATTGAGGGTTAGGTTGATGCTTTGTCGGTCATCATTTCTTACAAAGAAGTTGCCAAATAAATGTTATCCACTCTTTGGCAATTGTGCGATTGCAATGGGGTTATTTGCCCCATCTAGCCCAACCTTCTTTCTCTGTCCTCGATCTACCCCAGCTGCTGACGTGGATGTGAATAAATTCCAGTTGGCGCCCGGGTCGTGTCCATGTCAGCTGCCGACATTGGGCGGATCCTCGTGGCAGCCACGTCTGCGGGGAGAGAGAGAGCGAGAGAGAGAAATCGAGGGAGAGAGCGAGAGAGAGAGAGAGAGAGAGAGAGTTCCGCTGAGAGAGAGAGAGAGCGAGAGAGAGAGAAATCGAGGGAGAGAGCGAGAGAGAGAGAGTTCTGGTGAGAGAGAGAGTTCTGCTGAGAGAGAGAGAGTTCTGCTGAGAGAGAGAGAGTTCTGCTGAGAGAGAGAAATCGAAGGAGAGAAATCGAGAGAGACGTGGCTGCCACAAGAATCCGCCCAATTTCTGCCACTAGGATCCGCCCAATTTCTCTCTCGCTCTCTCTCTCCCCGCAGACGTGGCTGCCACGAGGATCCACCCAATTTCTGCGGCTGACGTGGACACAACTCGGGCGCCAACTGGAATTTATTCACATCCACGTCAGCAGCTGGTGTAGATCGAGGACAGAGAAAGAAGGTTGGGCTAGATGGGGCGAATTAAAAAGGTTGGGCTAGATTAGAGACAAGTTGAAAATGTTGGGCTAGATGGGGCAAATAACCCATTGCAATGAGACCTCTAGGAGAGAGAGTAATGTAATATGCGCTACCAATGAAGCTTCCTGGAGATCCAAAGCCTATTGTGCTGCCATATGTTGTGCCATCGTGGGGTCATGGCCCACATATTACGCCTGATGAAGGGCATCACCATGACCCCCTTTGATCGTTAAGTGAAGATTAATGGATATCATTTGATCTCATCATACGAAGGTTGAGATTAAATGTAGCTTTATCAAAACTGCCAACACATAGGATCACACCATTTACCCCCAACCTTAAGTGAAAATCAAGGTTCCTGATTTAATCACCTAATACAACTCCTCACATGCTGCCCTGTCACATGCTATATCAAGAAGAAAATTTATTCACACATTGATTAAATTTTGGACTTGTTTAACTCTACAGTGAAAAGATATTTTCCTGATTGAATTGGCCCATCAAGGCACCCAAATAAATTAACTAATGCTCCCCTTGTAGGCCCCAAGAAGGAACCATGTGCATAGTGCATGGCACTACATGGAGCCACATTGTCACATCAGATCACCATGTCAACTAGCTTATGTGGGCCCTTAAAGAATCTAGAATAATTCCTAAAAAAATAGAAAAACTTAGAAAAATCATATCTATCAAAATATAAGGCCTTTTCAAAGAAATATATGAAAAAATTTAGAAAATTAATAACCTACATTATCATGTCATTATAAACCAAAATAAATATTTTTGAAAACTAAAAAGAAGGCAATTAAAAAAAGATTCATTTAAAAAATCAAACTTAGTCAAAATAAACGAAGTAGGAAGTGACAAAAAGATAAATAAGTCCCGAGGAAAGAGAGTCTGATGCAAAATTCATAGATCTAATAGTCTTTCTCATGTCACAGATTGGCTCTTTAGCCATTGTGCAGGTCATGGAAAATACAATGAACTAGGTAGCATATAGCAACACAATTAACGGCACAAGTGATAAAATTAATGGATATAAGGTTGGTGGGGAAGTTAGGTTCATGAAAGACATGATTCAAGGTAAGGGAGTAATGGGATCTGAGGCTTGATAATCTCACAAAATTATGATCAAAACATTGAACAGTATGAAAGACATTAAATCAAACATTCAAAATATCTAGGCACTAATAACCAATGATCTTGTCATATAATATATATTAAAATCTAGTTTTATGGGGTTCATTGAAGTACTTCTTGAAGTTGCTCAAGTGTCTATCCCTCTAAGATTATACATCTTTCTAGTTAATAGCTCCATAAATTGAATAACATTTATTGGTTAACCAAACTAATTATCTCTATCAACATGAAGATCAATGAATCAAGGATTGATTTCAATCAATTGATAGATCGAGTTGCGAGCCCCTTGGGTGGCAAGCTACACCATGTGCTCTATGAGGGGAGTGATTAAGAACTCTCTTATAAAATTATGTCGTCATTATTAGATTTAATCTCTATTAAGTGAACATAGTTATGTATTATTGTGGATTAGCTATCATTTAATCCTATTAAGTGATTCAATTATGTTTAATGTGGGGATTACGACATTCATTTATGTGTGTGGAGGTTAACTATGTGTAGAGGCAGTAAATCAGTCATTAGTTATTAATGGGCTGACTAATGACTGATTAGAGGCTTAAGCTTTCCTCATCTCTATAAATAGGAGGCCATAGTCCACTTGGATAACTTGATGCTCATGACCCTCAAGAGAGAATCTCATTTCCTCTAGATATCAAGAGGTTACATCGGGGATATCCAAGAAGGCTGTTCTCCACTTCAGTAATCTACTTCGGATGAAGATTAATCCATAAAATCTAGGTACGCGTTTAATTCCATTTTATGAATTTGATTATTCTAATGAATCATGATGCATACTCGAAGTTTCCAACAATCATCACTTACCATGTACATATCATCATGTATCCTCATGAGACTGATGAATGACTTAAGATACGGTCACTCAATTCGATCACCCAATCAATTATTGATGTATGGAGGAAATCATTGAGAATTTCATCTTTGATATTCCCACTACTTTGGTCAATTATATAACCTCATTTTAATCCTTAAGTCAATTTTCTATAATCTCTAAAGCGGATGATCCCATTTCAACAACTTAATCACTTGTGATGATTTCATGTCGTATTCAATCTATGACATTTTGGATCCCATGGTTAGTGATTCATAAGTCATAGTAAAAGCACAATCATACATCTATAAGATGTCTTTGGTATATCAAGTCTAATGACCATGTATACAACTTTGATATGAATCAACTTGATTGATATTTAGGTATAATACCATTAAAGGATTCATATGGATCAATTCAGCCAACTCCTTATCCAAAGATTATCCACTATCTATCTTTGGTGTCCCCTTACTGATGGCCACAAGTTCAGACATACTCTTTCTTATAAATCAAATCAAACAGTGCTTTTTTTTTTATATTTTGAAGTGCTTTTTCAATATCCCTTAAATAGAAATTTTTAAAACATCTATTTAAAGACTTATGATTTTTATATTATGGTCTCATCATAATTCACTTAGTCACTACATATGCTCATGTACTTGACTACAAACATCACATAAGAGTAATAATGAAAATTTTTCATTTCAATGAATATAAATGAGACATGGAAGTGTGATTTGGCTTATAGGCCACAAAATATCTATCAATTTTTTCATCTAATTTTATAGAATCTTAAGATCTCTCAAAATCCATCTCAATTCTTATCGGATTCTACCATTTTTTTCATTAAGTGTATTGAATATTAGGCATTGATTGAGTACATTTGAACTTTATTTTTTACTTGTGATCATGTGCTATCAATGACATCATGATTTATACTCTCTCAATGGTTTTGTTGTTAGGGAATTAGGTGTTTGATTTGAAGATTTTGGTTATTTTGACTTATTTTGTGTTTCTTGGATTTCCCTATTTTGTGTTTCTTGACCTAAATCTTACAGAGGCTGGCCTTAGATCTCCCAATTTCATTCCATGAAGAGGAAAATTCATTATCTTAAAAAAATTCATTCACCTTGAGTTTAAAAACTCCTTCTCCTTGTTGTTGCTAGAGTCCTTTGTGGACACCTTATATATATGTGTATGTATATATATGTATATCTCATTTTTTGTAGCACTTATCTCCTTGGATTTTGTACAATTGACTTTAATTCTAGTTTTTCTCACCTTAGAGTTGACTCACATCATCTTGGACTTGAGTAATTTCATTTTTCCTCAAATATATACTCTCATTATTCAATAATCAAAAACATATTTTAGATTTTTAGGAGGAAAATTAAAGGAGGACATATTACATATTTAGATTACCATTGTACAACAATTTTTTTTTTTACCATCAAGATAATCAGCTTCTTCTAGCGCTTCATCATCTTTACTTAAAAATCCATCTGAATCGAAAATATAGTGGGGTTCAATTGATTGAAGACAAGAGGCCACATCCAAACAAGAAGTTTGGCGTAGATTAATGCGCCTCTTGGACATGGGTCAAATTTCATAATGACGCATAAACACTTAGCCACTTGCCCACTTTTACCATGGATTTCGATTTGAAAATCCATAAAGACATATTGAAGAATTATCAAAAGAGGGTGAATACCTATAGTTCCAAAATGTTCCCATAGATATAGCCAAGATGTGTTTTTTCCCTTTCACACTTATCTCAAGAGCTGAATGATGGAATACATCAACCAAGGTTTATCCACGCAGGAGGAGCTAGAAGACACCTTATAAAAATATGTTTGACCAGCTTGATCTGAGAATTCACACAAGGATATGGAGAAGAACTTTACAAGGCCTAGGATCGACTAAAGTATCTCACACATGCGGTCCACCAAATTCGACGCTCATAATCACACCACACGTCACCTACATGTAAAATGGAATTCATTGGATCGGTTGACTGGATTGATTGGTTCTCCCATTGCCACATGTTCCTAAATATAAAAGGTATTAGTCTCACATAGGTCCAAATAAAGGAAAAAATGGGCTATATATACGCGGCCCATTTAAGACTGAAAAAATGATTAAAAGGACTAATACTCCCTTTTCGGTGCCACGTGTGCACTAATTGGGTTCCACATGGTACCATGTCTTCACGCAACGCCTACACGCTACCACATCAGTGTGCTACATCAACAAGCGCAAACAAAATAGATTTTCTAATTTTTAAAATTCTTATAAATTTTAAAAAGTAATAAAAGTATAAAATTTTTAGAATAATCAAGAAAATTTTTAAAAATCGAATAATTATATAAACTGAAAAAAATACAAAAAATAATAAATAAATAATAAATAATAAAATTTAAAAAACCCTAAAAATTAAAATATTCATAGCTTTTTATAGAAAACCCCTTTTTGGATGAAATTTTCACCATTTTAAACCTTGTTTTGCCCTCTTTTGCATCATATCATGAAAGAAAATATGAAAATGACTTGTTGTATTTATTCATCATCGTTCCTCATTGATGCTTATGATCACAAAACTTATACACATAGGATTAAATCATCTTCATTTGACCTTGCAAAATGTCAAACATGTATAAAATTAAAGCCAAGTTAATATAAATTTTGGCTATTAAACAATTTGATACAATGCGTGTGAAATTTTCATCAAAACATGATAACATGCATAATAATAACGTGAATTATGCTTTAAAATCATCAAATAATAGTGAATAAGACATGTAAAAATGCATGTTATCAATAGGCAAGAAAGCGGCATTTTCCTATCAATGATAGTCCCAACCAATCGTCAATCTAAAGAATAGAAGATCTTTAGGAAATACATCCCTCATTATGTGAATTATTTGGATTCACCTAGATCCCTAGATTCTCTTAGTAGGAATGACATAGGTTTCGTACAACATCCGGATGAGATGATCCTTGGAGAGCATTCAGATGATTATTTACACATATTAGC
>JAHCZF010001699.1:0-13540 GCA_024174645.1 Lemna minuta
TATTTTCTTTAAAACCCTAATTAGGCTTAAGTTTGACCAAGTCAACTCTTTCGATAAAAGTCAACCGTGCTCTCTGTGGATTCGACTCGATCTCATCGCCATACTTGATTACTGATTTTTAAATCATCGTAAGTTTGGAATTATAGCTTTTGACCAACGATCGTGTGTTTCAATGACTGGATATTTCATCGATTGTCATTCTCCTTGTTTGAGAGTGCTCTAGTGCTTGTGGATTCAAGTACAATCCCTTGTATATTTAAGGGTTGAAAAGGTTAGTTCTATCAATTTAGAATCAAACTCTTCATGTAAAACAAAGACTTGTGGATTCAAGTCACTATTATGCATTGTTCCTATGCTAAGGCCATATCATCCGCCTTGGAAACAAAGACTTAACTATGTAGCCAAGGAGAAACCTACTTTGGATAAAAGTGCGCATGAGCTATGTACTTTGTAATATGACCATGGAGATGATTGCAAGATGATATTCATACTCCGATGGTCACTATAGATGTTGGCATAGTGATGTGTCTATGTAAATGGTGTAGGAGCATTAATGTCAACAAGCCACCCTAGATGTGTCAATAGCATAATATCAAAAATGTTCGCATAGACATATTGGATATGTTAGTGGCATACAAGGTTAGTAGATCAAGTCAAGTTAGCCTAATTGGATCCGAAATTGGCTCCCCCAAACTGCTAAAATGGGATGATCTGGAGTTGAGATGGTTTTGTCATATGGTCAGGGTTGGTCCAACCTAAGAAGGTCAAACTAGGTTGGCCTAACTCCTTTGTCTCTCCATTCTCTCTCTCTATCTCATGAGCTCTCTCACTTTTAGGCATAGCCTTTGCATAGTAACAATACAAAATAATGACTTCAATCCACAAGCCTCTCTCTACAAGAAGAGTTAGTGTTGGAAATCCACAAAACTAACCTTTTCGACTATTGAATCCATATGGGGCTGCACTGAAATCCACAAGCATCAAAGCACTCTTAAACATATAGAATACTCAAACAAAAGAAAAACATAGCTCTCAAAAAGAGAATAACTTCATTTGTGCCTTCAATGGTTACTATAGGGACCTTTTACAGGCCTTAAAAAGTAAAGTGTCATCCAAAAGCCAACCCTGGAAAAGAGAACTCAAAACATGGAAAATATCAATTTGACTACATAAATGTGTGAGGAGATAAACTTGATAGAAGAAAGAAAACTTCCAAGTTCTAACAAGCCTGAGTAGAGATATTCTATAAATTCTGGAAACTATAGAATCCTACAAAAAAATATTTGTGTATCTCTAAGGTGATTTGCTACAAACATTGTCACTTATTAGAGCTTCTCCATTGACCTAGTAAACTTTAAATGAGCCTCTAGAATGGGCCAGGCCTGACTAGAAATAGCTCTTGAAGTTCATCTTGGGATACATCACTCCCTTGCCCTCTTTCTCTTGCTCTTTTTCTTTCTCTCTCCTTCTCTCCCTTTTCCTCTCCCTCTCTACCTTGCTTTCTCTCTTCAACTCCCATGTACCTTGGAGCTTCCAGAATTTGGTTTCCTAAATCCTGTCTAGAGAGGTGTATTTGATTTTCTTAAAAAAAATCTAACCTTAACTAACTTGCCCAACTCGTCAAGACTCAAGTCATTTCATGAACTTGTTATACAGATGCCTTCTGGATGCAAGAAGGCAGAAGAGAGAGAGAGATAAAGAGGTTTTGGGGATGCAAGACAAGATATGTTAATGGAATAGCACTCGAGATGCAGGCGATGCAAAACTGTGATAGATGCCAGAACAATTTTTTGTAATTTGCATCATCAACTATAGAATTCTGGAAACCGGCAGGCGTTGCCCAACCTTGAAGGAGACACATGGCTAACTGCTGCTGCGTCATGAACGGAATGCATGGCCGGCCGCCTTTGTGCCCTGAAGGCAACGTGCAGTCCACCATAATTGCACGTTGAAGATGGCATCTGGCAAGATTGCCACCACATAGAAAGAAAGCACTGCAGGAAGCATAAAATGGATGCATATGGAGAGACTAAACTTGGAATCATAGCTGAGTATAGGAGGTGGCTGGAGACCGGCAGTGAAAGATGTCGGTGTTCATATTGCTGGTGGAGGTGATGGCACAAACATAGGAGGTGGCTGGAGACTGGCAGTGAAAGATGTCGGTGTTCACATTGCTGGCGGAGGTGATGGCACAAACATAGGAGGTGGCTGGAGATTGGCTGAGAGATGCTGTAAACAAAAAAATGCAGTAAATTCTACTCTAGAGACGCCATATAAAGGGCATAAATATTTGGGTAAAATAGACCAAAGATCCTGGACCAAAACAAAAAAAAGTGGAAGAAACTAGTCCATAAGGGTAGGATACAAGAATCACTGGTCAGATCGAGTGGATCAGAAAGGATCAACATAATCGAATCCCTCAATCTGATCATTGTTCTGCCAAAGAGGGCCTCGATCAGTAAGCAATTGAGCTCCAGAGTTCCAGAGGCAAACAGCTCAACCCTTGATAAGTTTTAAAACTTATCTTTATTTTTATTTTTTTATGAAGCCTGGAGTTGAGTTCGGAGAGGCTGGGTCTTCTTCTTTTACCGTGTTATTGTTCTGTTGGAGGCTTCTTGCTATCAAACTCTGACAAAAAAGTGCATTCAAATCCAATCTCTCCCCCCCCCATCTCACACACTTGATAAGATACAAGATCTTACCCATTTTCAAGGATGATATCCTGGTTTAGTGTGTGGTTCTTCATACTTTGCATAGGAAGAAGTGTCACAAAGGTGTTCTAGCCCAAAAATAACAATCAGATTTCTCAAGAAATAGCAGCAGAACCAGTTTCATGCATGATGTTACATTTTATTTCTAGAATTCTCTCAATGTAAGATTTTACATTTTTCTAGAAATTTTGAATGAGCTTTTACATGGAGAAGTGTTACCTCTTTACTGCATCCCTGGTCCGCATCAATGTCCAAGACTATTAGAATTGTTTGAGAATAGCAGAAGATTCAAGCTAACTCTTCTTGCACATACATTCCACACATCGGGGATGCCGATAAATGCTCCGTGCCACAGGCCTCTCCACAGTCCTCTTCATCTGCCGAAAAGCCTTCCTGGTGCTACGCTCGAAGAGACTCCATTCAATGGACCTGCCCCTCGAGAAGACAGCCGCAAGGCGGCGCTTATTGGGCCGGATAACGGGCAGAATCCCACTACCATAATACATCCGATATCCCGAAACAAGAGAAGAGAATTGGCTCCCAGGATCAGTCATAGAAAATGAGTCTGCTGCAGCACAAGCAATGAAGTCCAAAGCAGCCAACTGCAAGAACAACACAAAAACCCTAAACCCAGAAAACAAAACAAGGAAAAATCCGTCCTTTTGTTATAATCTACCTGGGAAGAGAAATTAAGAAACGGGGCCAGTTCCGATGGTGATAAAAGTCTCTCCTTTGTCACTAAATTAGGGTACAGACTGGTCAGAGCAATTATTCTTGATCTTCCCCCGTAGATGTTTGCACCAGCTAAGTATATTCTGGTTTTTCGAGTGAATCCAAGAGCAGTGAGCATGAGCACCGATTCTTCAGGTGTCAGTGGGCATTGTCCATCTGCTCGGAGTTCTTCTGCTGAAGGCAGCCTGAAAGTCAAAGAAAAAACTATATTATACTCATCAAATAATGTAGAATGGATTCAATTATCTGACCTTGTGGAGTTCTTGAGCTGCAAGAGAGCAGGAAAATGAACAAGTCTGTAAGATTCTAATTCTTGTTCTTCTTCTTTACCGCCCCCAAAATTACATAGAGAATATGCAGCCATGTCGATCTCGAACCTCAAGTGCATGGCTAAGTATTTAGAATCTTTGGATTCTCCCTCCTCAGTCTTTGGAGAGAATTCTGATGCAGATTGGCCCATCAGATTTAGATCCAATGGTCTAGAGAGAGAGTTATGATGGCGCAGTCTCTGAACCAGCAATGCACCAGTTTTTTGTATCTTCCTAGTGAACCTCAGAGCATGGAAATTGCATTTGCATCTGAGCCTCTGAAAATAAATTTTACTGTCAAATTTAGGTAATATACATATTTACCTCTAATTAAAAAAATAATTATTTTGTACCTGTAAATTGAATGGAATCGGGTCAAAAGCTAAACGATTGCCAAAACCCAAAAAATGTACACCTCTATTTTTTATAAGAATTGGAAGAATCTTTTTCAAGAAGAAATGTGGTTTAGACTCTTTCATGATGTCCGAGTCAGTCACCTGGAGAGAATCAAATGAAAAAGTTAATGGTGATGTTCTTGGTTCAAAAATATTAAGGGTTTAGAGTGAGATGATTGATCTTTTAATTCCTTACAAGGCTACCAATTGCCTCCAAATCCAGGGATTGTAGCTCCAATGGAAGTTCCTTAACAATGGGGATATCATCTTTCAAGTAATCAATAAAGAAGTCTTCCTGGTATATATCGCCAAACTGGCTAATAAAACAAGGGACAAATTTATCAGGATATAATTTTTTTCCTTTTTATTTCCCAGAAACCAAATAATGGCACGACTTAAAAGAGAGGAACAAGTCAGGAGATTTATTTTTTGAATAAAAAATGGAAGATCACACACAGGGGGTGAACTCCCCATACAAGTCAGGGATTATAGTACAATTTAAGTAGGCATAACTTTTTAAAAAACTCAAGGAGGAAGAAAGAAATTTATCTTGAATCCTCCCAAACAAAGGCTCAAAATTCATCAGCAAACCAGTATTGTAGACTGTGATTCGCTCCTCTCGTACCCAGATACCATCCTCTTTTTTTCTCTCAACATTTTCCCTTCGTTCTAGAATTGGCATGTTCCTGGGACCTCAAAATAAAACAGTTGTGATTTCTAATTGAAGAATTGACATTTCACTGGATCATAGAGTGATCGAAATCGGGATTTGAGACTTACTACTTCCAAAATATGAAACCTTTGTCTGACATAAGATAAATCAACAGGATTGATGAAGTTTTGTAAAAGATAAGAATGATTGAAGAAATTAACCTTGAATCTGTCCAGACACTGCTATACAAGAATTTCGGCAACACGAGGGTAGAGTTGAGCAGAGAAGCAACGGCAACAGCATTACATATCTGTTGAAGAAGAACAAAGTCAAGTTACATTAAAAGTAAGTCCAACATAGAAGTGAAGAGCAAAATAACAAAAAAAAGCATGGCAAGGACAAAAAAGTTAAAAAAGATTGGAACATAAGGTCTTCTTGAATCAGAGGTGAGAAAGTTATATTTCCCCAAGATTTCTGAGTTTTCATTTTCATACGTAGTGATGACTACATATACTGTCATTTGTAAAGAAGCTTCCAGACAGAATCAGTGCAATGTCTTCATTAATGTAAAGAGCAAATGTCACAGCAATAAAAAGAAATGAAGAACTGGTTCAAAATCAAATGAAATGCCCAGATTGAAGGTTCCAATCGAGGGAAAATTAGAGCACATTTTTAATTACCAACATAGGAAGAAGAAAAACCAAAGAATTCTAATGCAATTCTAGAAAGAACTATAAATTTTGTAACCAATCATCTAGTGGCCTGGATATATAATAGAGAGGGAAACCTAAAAATAGAGGTAGAGAAGTCATTTAGGACCTCTCAAACACCCCCTGCCCCCATGAAATTTTCATGAAAGTAGAACTTCTGCTAAAAGCTCACTGTCATTCTTGAGGGTTTTCTTAAACTTCCAAAATGAGTGCTGCGTTGGATTGAAGAAGGATAAAATGACAAGTCCATGATTGTCAAATTTTGCACGAGATTATGCATACCGCCATCCCAGCAGTTTCCTACTCTAACCTCTACCAGTAAAAAAACAAATAACGACTTGACCTTGATTTCATCATAGACCTTTCAAAATCTAACGACTAAAGCATTATAGTAAGCATCTTTTAAAACCTCACTTTTATCTGAGAGATTGTGAGAATCAAATATCACTATTCAAACCTAGATTTCAACATTTAACTGCATCAAACATACATCAGATATTTTGGTTACCAATGTAGAGTAAGAGATCAAATGTCATTAAGCACTCCAGATATTATATATCCATTAAATCTGCATCTGTTTTTGCCATTTTCGTCTTTCATAATTGTCCTCTTAAATTTTCTCCTTTAAAATATACCCTTAAGAGAGTCCAATTATTTATTATTGGTTCCAGTTAATGGGTTCAATAGGACTAGCCAAATAACTCCATGTAACCGGTACTCAAACACGAGAACCAGACCAATGGAATGTTTGTTTAGGGGAAAATCTAGCATTCCAATCAGTTGTGATAGATTCAGTTATGACTCCGGTCTTGATATCTTGAAATATTTACAAAAAGTATTGACATTAACCTAAATTTAGTAGGAAGTAATAAATAAAAAGTCAAACACTCTACAAACATAAAGAACTAGGTCCCAAGCCAGAGATCACAGTGAGTAGATTTTTGAAACCCCTTGATTGAAGAATTCCCGTACTTGATTTCCATTGATAGTAAACACTATGATTCTCAAATGCCTAACTAAAAATCATTCAGCTTACTTTATCCAACAGGATGAATTCAATTCATGCCCATCAAAAGCAAAAACAATAGTTAGATATCTATGCAATGCCCTAACATGATTCGGAAAAAGCAAGTTCTTACTGCTATTCGTTGTTGGCTGATACCACCATTTGCGCTGACCAAAATGAATCCATTCTTTCCATCTGCGTGTATAGTTTCAAAGATAAACTTTATTATCATAGGCATATTTCAGGATGAACTCTAATGAATAAGTGAGAAGAATAACCAGAATAATCACATTACCGGAATCCCTTATTGATGTTTTGTCAGCACATGGGTTCCATAAGGTATCAGGGCTCAAAGTTTCTCGCCACAACTCTTGGGGTTCACTTTTACCATCTCTCTGAATACACACAGGGACAGGATCATCGATATTAGGAGTAAATTTATATAGGAAATGACATTGTTTCTTTTTAAATATACTTAACAACTATGGGGCATTCCAATTTTTGTTGAATACGTCATTTATTCCACTTTGGTAGACATTTATGGGTTCATTTTAACTTCTGAGTAGGTTTTCTATCAATCACGGTTATGAGTATGGAATATGTTTGATAGATTAGATAAACAATGACTGAACATCTAGTGAAAACATATTAACACACAATGGGTAGAAGGAATAAAAATTAATGAAGCGACATGAAGAATGCACAAATACTTTTCATACTCGACCTGTGGAAGGTATAAAAACTTGCCTCTGCCAGAGCATGAGCTGCGAGAGACAAAAGCCTGGTATGCAAGATACCCTGACGCCTTTTTCTGGCTCCCAAGTGATCTAAACTACGCTGCATAAATTTGATAAGACACATAAGAATTGATCTGAAGGGAAGGGCAGAACATAAATGTGTTATTTTTTGTAAAATATCAGACTAAAGATTAAATTAGCAGCAGAACCTTAAGTGAGGATGCTTGCAGTAAGTATCATACAAAAATGAAGATATTGTTCCAGACTTGAGGATCAAAGCCATAGAAATTACTGAATTATGCCTTATTGATATCATTGCTTATCATTATAGATAACTTCCAAATCAAGAGGACAGAGAACTCGCCGAACCGTTTTACAACTAACAAATTAGATCCAACGAACAGATTAGAGAACTTTTGTATATGGAGCCCGATTACAAGCAACTTAATGGATCCTAATCACAAGCACCCTATGTGGAGCCAAAGGAGAAATTTTCTTGTAAAAGGGATTTAAAATTTATGCACAAACTAGATTGAATAAACAGATTAGAAAACTCACTGATATGGAGCCTGATTACAAGCAAACTAACTGAACCCAAAGAAGAATTTTTACAAATTTTGTATAAGCAGGCTCCACCATTGAATTGTAATTTTCGTCAAAAAGTATAATCAATGGAAATCTGGACAAGAGAGGATTTACACATCATTTTCCTCTCTCTCTCTCTCTTAAAAATCTAATTAAATATTCTGCACATAACAGAAATAACCAACTGTACATATGCCACAATATTTCCCCACCATAAGAATAAATATTCTGCACTTGAAAAAATTAAATTAAATTCATCTTCAGCAACATCATCTTCTTCTCTCTCTCGGAAATACCTCTCAGAAATCCTAACAGAAATAACCAACTGTGAACATACAAAATTTCCCCACCATAAGCTTAAAATTCTGCACTTAGAATAATCAAATTAAATAAATCATCGGCAGCATTATCTTCTTCTCTCTCTAGGAAAGGAACCATCTCTCGAAAATCTTAACAGAAATAACTAAGTGTAAACATGAAAATAGATGTCCACACTAAGGGATTAAATATTATACACTTCCAATAATCAAATTAACCCAATCAAAAGCAAACTCATTTAACTAATTCATTAACATGTATAATCATTGATACAAGATTTCTCCACCATGGGGTTAAATGTTCTGTACTTCCAACAATCAATATAACCCATTCATAATCAAAATCATTTAACCACTTCACTTACAAAGACAATCACTGAAGGCGGAGAAACTCCATAAAATAGACCGGAATTCAAATCTTTCTGTTTAAAGAAGATCTCCTCCAGCAGAGAAATCATCCGCCAATTCACCACAAAAAACAGGAGTCCTGCGATTGAAACGCCGACCAGAAAACTTCTTCTCCACAATCTTAATCTCTGGTGACGGCTGGAGCTCCGATTCGAGATCCGACGGTCATCCGACGGCGACGAAAAAGAAGGCTCAGGTCCAGGAATTGGATCAGAGAGTGCGGCGGGATTATTCTCCGCGAATGATTTCTCTGTGTCCGATAGTCTTCCTACGACACTAGCTCCCATCTCATCTCAAGGTTTGGACTGGTGTAGATGGGGGATCTGAGAATGCTGCTCTCCTTGCAGACGTTTGAAAAGAGAGTTTGTGCATGTGATGGTACAACTTTCTCTCTCCTCTCTCTCTCTCTATATATATCTCTCTCTCTTTACAAGTGAGCTTTGAAAATTTAAGGGACTCTCTTTCTCTACAAGAGAGCTTTTAATCCCTACAAGGGAGCCTTCAAATTTAAGAGACTCTCTCTCTCTCTCTCTCTCTCTCTCTACAAGGAACTTTTAAGAAACTCTTTGTGCATGTCTATCTCTTTCCCTTCATGAGCATTCATCACAAGCAAAAGGAGGAGGAGGAGGAGAAGAAGAAGAAGAAGAAGAAGAAGAAGAAGAAGGCACCATCAAAATTTCTAATTGTGAATTATTTACCGTTTATTTAATCTTATGATCTACATATGCATCGAGATATCATCGTAGCCATCTGATTCATATGTTTTCAATCTGTCTCCCTATTTCATTGATGAGATTCTTACTTCTTCTGATTTTCATTTGATTTCCTTCAAAATGTGATATGTTTTCAATCCCATGAATTCATTGATATTATATTCACATGCCAAATAAATACTCATAGTTGGGCCAAACGATTACTCGATCATATTTTTGGGCCCACTAAGGTTAACTCATTTGCGCCGCGCCCACAGACCGATGTAGGATGCATCGTCATTCAAAACCAAAGTTAGGTGTCAAAATGAATACTCTAGAATCATTAGTAAAATTGAGTGCGGCGACAAGCGTCAATTGAATTTAAAAGGAAGTAGGTTTGGAAAAGACAATCTTTGAACATACCTCTAAATTTAGAAAGTTGAAAGACTAAATGATAGCATTAAGTGTTAGTAGAAGTTTATAATTAAATCAAATTTGAAAAATAGACACAGAGACAAATTCAAAGAGATAAAATCTAAGGTGAACTAGTGAAGAAAATGGAAGAGAAGATCGACACACTCTCACTTGAGAGCACCTAACCTTGTATTCACAAAGATATTTGTGCGATGAAGCGCCTATGGTAAGCTCTGACATAGATTTCTTGGCGATACTTTTCAAGAGGCTACAAATCAGTCATGTGCAATTGGTGGAGAGCTGATTTTTTGGGTCATTTATGATTTTTTTTTATCAATGTTGGAGAAAACAACGCAAAACAAGAAATGGGAGAGATCTAAATATGTATAGAAAATTTTAGCCTATAAATATGCTTCAAGATGTCCCATATCTCTTTTTGGTAGGATGAGGTCATGAGATAGGTTGTCAAAATAATACTACCAAGCATCCAAGTTATATATATAAAATTGGAAGCAGCCCAATTTGCATAGTACTCTTCTTATTTCAGGAATATCATTAGGTGAGATGAGATGCCTTCTCATGAATCAAAAGAAAATTCTCAAATTAGCTGACCCAAGTTAAATAATTTTCACTAGTGAAGATCTCTAGGTTGGAAATGAGATTAGTAAAGGAACTATTTTATTTTGTCATTAGAAGAGTCTAAAATCGTTTAAAGCAAATTCCTTAGATTTTTTTTTCAAAGTTTCAAATTTTGAATCACCAAAGTTAGAGTTAAAATGGAGAAGAAAAAGCCCAAATACGATGTTGGGATTGTAAATAGGGTTAATGGACCATGCCACTAGCCCAATAAGAGGATTTTTAGGAAGTGATATGAACAAGAAGGTAATCATGTGTCCCATCAGCCCAACAATGGGATCTTATAGGTATATGTTGATATGATGTGTGAGTTGTGAAATGAGATGGGAGAATGATATGGGATGTGAGAATCATAACATTACAATTGGTCTAGGAAATTTGGATCTGACAAACAAAAAAAATCTTCTTCCATAAAAGATGGCTGACCACTGACAACTGAATCTTGGGAACACGACACTAATAAAAAAATGTGGTGATGTTTGACATTAACCATTGTTGTGACCACTCTTGAAAACCAATAATGCAAAATCCCTTGCGAATATTTTCATGCCAAAAAGTGATTGATTGCCTCCGCCACTAGGAATTTCCCATCATGCAAAACAATGTCAATTATGAGACTAGAATCTCATCTCAAAAATTGATATTGACAACAATGTTGAATGCCAAAAATTATTGACAGCCATCAAATTCATTATTAGGCTATTTCACATCTCAATAAGTCTTAGAAAGAAGTTTCATAGATCCCAATGAAGTTTGTTATGAAAAAAGTGTCAGTTGATGCACATAAACCAAGAAGTAGAAAAAGGAAGACCAATCAAACTCCAAATAGGGCAAATAGGTTGTTGTGGGAAAGCTCTCCAGGTGAGAAATTATAAATAACATATGCGTAGCCTTTTTTAGATCTTTTTAGTTCATGTATTTGCCTGTAAAGGTTAAAATCGAATCCACTCTAAAGATATTTAAAAACAAGTAAAATGGTGAATAGGAGTTGTACCCATAAGGAATTGGGCTGATGACAATGAGACAAAAACTCAATCAAATTTAGTCAAATCATAGGAGAAAATATACGAGAGAATAGAGATAGAAGACAGAACAAGGGAGAAGAAAGGGATCTAACAAAATAAATTATGCATTAATTGAAGTTGAAACAAAGAAGGTATGAAAAAAGAACATTGCATCATAAGAGAGAAGCAAAGAAAAAGCATTGGACATAGACAATAAATTCTACTCCTAATCTTAATCTATCCCTACATTCACCTCTAATATTTGAGAAAATATATTGCTAACCCAAAGGCATGGCAAAGATGACCTCATGTCACTAGATCAATGGTTGTAGATAAAAATTCTTCCACGGTGGTTGTCACCATTCAAGCATGAAATCCTCACACATTTTGAGGGCTACCAATGACAATTCCCAAAAATCTCACCCAAAAACACAAAATTATATAAAATCATCGCTAATTGGACGAATGAAAAAAATTTCGCAAAAAAGAGCCTTAAGAGTTCAAGCACACGAAAAACTGGAGACAACCCCTTTTAAAAAAGTTGTTAGGTTTGAAAAGGTCTTAAATGGGCCATTCAATCCTAAGCTATCGAACTGCGCATTTAAAGGGATGTGCGGGCTGTGATTGCACGACATATCACCTTAAAATCCCAAAAATGTGTTAAATTTTAAATTCAATAACCCTTCCAAAACCTCAATGAAAACATCAAAATAGTGGAAACTATCAAATCAAACATCCAACATGAAGAAGCACCAAGAAGAGATAGTCCTATCATCTAGAATAAATTAACACCATACTTACAAGAATCATTTGAAGGAGTCTTGGAGATGTTTAAACATACAACCTCGTGATTGCTAGATAAATGGATCTCTTTTGAAAAACTCGTCACCACAAGAGAAAGAAAAGAAAGCGAAGAGTTCTCCTTTGAAACACTTGTCACCCTTATTTTTGGTCATTCTCCCCCTATTTAGAGACTAAACTTCTGATAAAACCCTTATAATTATGTCTATATCTACCATCATCCATTGACCTTATGTGTGTGACCCTCTAAGTTTATACATTTCACTAGTTAATAAATCATAGACCCACTGGCGCTTATTGGTTAACCTTATAAATTAATTATATCAAGATCTAAATTAATTGATTAAGGATCAATTTCACCAATCGACATGTTAAGTTGCCAACCTTGTGGTGACAAAATACACCGCATGCTCTAGGAAATGTAGAATATATCAAAACTCTCTCATGAAACCTTGTCGTCATCAATTTTTTTGTACATATAATCTTCCATCTATTAAAAACTTATGAATGACTTAGGGTATGGTTAATTGTCAAACCTGAATCAATTGCTCAATTTTGTACTAATGGCAGTAGGAAATCATCGAAAAGATCTTCTCTAATATTTCTATTAACTTGGCCGAGGATTTAACCTATGTCGAGGGCATAATTACCTTCAAGTACTTCATATTATATCCAATCGATAACATTTTAGAGATCCTATGGCAAAGGTGATAACATGCATTTATAACTTAAATTCTTATCTTATTTGACTCATATTCATGCTTATTTTATGTGAATATAATAATAGTTTTTATTATATGCATGTTATCATAGTTTTTATAAATTTTCTCCATTGGTATGCCATTTCACTAAAGTCTATATTTATGCATAATTTAGGGTTAATTATATTCTTGATTGATGATTAATCTTTTGCAAAGTTGAAATTAATAGAAGTTAATCTCTTTTCTTGAATTACTTTGACTTTAGTGCATTTTTTGAAGGATAAATTTCAAGATGAAAATGTAAGGATGATATTAAGAGGATTTCTTAAGAGATGATCTAAGTTAATTATAAGATCATATTATATTCTTCTTTGAAATTATATTTTTAAATGACATGATATTAAAAAGGAGAAATTTGTGATCCAATGGAGAAAATTTGGATTAAAAAGGAGTTGTATTTCTCAAGTTATGAATTTATGAAGTTTTGACTTTTTTTCGGATTTTAATTTGATTTTTTATTGATTTTATTAATGTTATTTTGTAATTAAAATCATGAAAAAAAGGGGGGTTTAATTTCCACAGGACCCGCGGAGGACAAGTGGCACGCAGAGCTGACGTGGCGCGTGGAACACGCACGGATGCGACGCAGCAGGCAAGGCCACGCGGCAGAGCCACACGAGCCCACGCGAGGCACAGGTGGCGCATGGGCGGCGCGGACACATGGCAGTGGC
>JAHCZF010001700.1:0-13435 GCA_024174645.1 Lemna minuta
TTGACTTGCACTAGGTTTGACTCCTCTCTGCTCGCCTTTTGGCTTCGTGATGCTGTACCCGACATGTGATCTTGCAAATGTCTCAATCACTCTCAAGCGACTCAGACAATGTTAGCTCCCGATTTTTAGATTCTTCCATTCTCTGAGCATTTCATTGTGCAGGTTCAAAGCTTATGTTTCCTCGATAAGAGACATCGTCCACTCGACGTAGAGATTTGGAGGAGTCATTGCAATCCACACAGGAATCTACTCCACAGTCTTTCTCTTCCTCTTCTGCAGTAGGATTGACTGATCTCTGCTCGCTATCTTCCATCGCAGTGCTGGCTTCTCTGCAGTCTCATCTTCCTCCCTAGCCTGTTGAACCACGACCTATGACTTCCTCCCAAGCTTCTTTGCAAGCCAAGTTATGGAAGAGGGTGGTATTTTCAGACGATGCTTCTTTGCAGCTCCAATCTTTTATCTACCGAGTCCTAATGACGCTAGAATCTGGCCATCTTTTTGCTTTCCAGATAACAGAACTTGGCTTCTGCTCATTCCTCCTTGTTCTCACTTTTGCTCCCATCCATATGGACAGACTCAAATAAAAACAGCCTCCTTTCTCTTTCAAGATCTTACGCTCTGATACCATGTCAAACTTGGAGCAAGCAAGATTACGGCAAAAGTTACGTCCATTCATTTAAAACAGGGCTATAAATAGGCTTACAAAGGGTTTTTCTAAATTTGCAAATAGACCCTCACCTGAGCGGATATTACAAAGATACCCTTTACTTCAGACATGAACTATCTTTCTGCGTCTTTTATCAAGGCTCTAGGTTTTAACCATTTCAGCAATTTCAACTTTCGTGGATTCACTGTTGAGATCCTCTAAAGTGACAGAAGTTGGCATAGTCCCACAACTTTTCTTGAGTATTTTTCTGTTTGATATGGTCCTGAATCTGGATTTGAAGCAACTTTCTTTTTGAATCTTGGATGTAGAACAAGCTATTAGGGTATATTTCTACCAGAAAGCCCTTTACTGAGGGCTTCATTGTTTATTAGCTCAAAAGTACTCTTAGTGCCATGCGTAACTTCCTCTTGTATGTTGTTGTATGCCCAAACTTGATATGGATGCTTTTTAATGGCGTTTTTATCCACATGACAGATTTTTGATTCCAAAGAAACTTCATCGTTGATGACTGGATGGGGGCATAAATTTGTCATTTTCAAGTGAGAAATTAAAGCCTTCTGTATGTGTTTGTGATTGATAACTGCTTGATTTATTTATGAATGATACCTCATGCTAATGGTGAATGTTTTTATGCTCTCCATGCAAATAAATAATTTTAGGGTTCAGTGGGCCTAACTAAGTGTTGATGAGTGGAGCTGATTGACTTCTAAAAAGAGAACACATATTTCTTAAAAGAATATGGTTGCGGTAAAACAACCATGCTTCCTTTTAAAGAGTAAACACTATGCTTCCTTTTGTGTTTCATTCAAGGAAATTAATCCATAAACTGCATTTGGATCATTTATGAACTGTCTTTACTACATTTGCTATTGAAATGTGTTATCTTCTGGTCAAAACATCTTCATGTAAGGAAAGTATACTGTTCTTTCACAATTCTACATATTCATGGTTGTACCTTCCATATTATTATTCTTGTAAGTGATTGACATATTTAATTGAATCAAAATATACAATTTTAAGAACCTTGTTCCCGTGACGACTGTGAATTTAAGAAGTTAATTCTATCAGCTGATTTTTGCATTGTTATTTCTCCCAGTTGATTGGGAGCACACCTATGGTATACCTTAATAAGGTCACAGAGGGATGTGTTGCTAACATAGCTGCAAAAATTGGAGTCCATGAATACCTTGCAGGAGCGTAAAAGATAGGCAATTCTCTGTCATTATTTATAATTAAATTCTCTCTCTTATCCCAAATTTCTATCCATCTTCATCAAATCTGCTTCTTAAAATTTTTCATCAAATCTATAACAGGATTGGATATAGCATGATTTCAGAAGCCGAAGAGAGTGGAGATATTACTCCTGGGAAGGTGAGGCTTTTTGTCTGAAGGGAACTTGATAATTTCCTAGTACTTTTTGGGGATCATATAATGTAAATTTTCAGTCTGGTGCAGAGCATTCTAATCGAGCCAACAAGTGGAAATACTGGTGTTGGTATTGCTTTCATTAGCGTGCAAAAGGATACAAGCTTATAGTAACTATGCCAGCTTCTATTAACATCGAACGGAGAATTCTACTCAGAGCATTGGGTGCAGAAATTGTTCTAACAGATCCTGAAAAAGGATTAAAAGGAGCAATTGACAAAGCATGCGAGATAGTCAGTAAAACGCCAAATGCTTACATGTTTCAGCAGTTTGATAATCCAGCTAATACCAAGGTTTTCTCACATTTTATTCCTGATTAGGGTTTTACTCTACCTTAAGAACTCTAGTTTGAATATTTCAGATCCATTTTGAGACCACAGGGCGGGAAATTTGGGAGGATACCATAGGTGGAGTAGATATTTTTATTGCTGGAATTGGTACCGGTGGTACTATCACTGGCACTGGAAAGTATCTTAAAATGATGAATGAAGACATAAAGGTTTGATTGTGAAATAATAAAGATTACTTGTTTTTCATTTGTTTGATCTTAAGTTCTTATAATTGTGTGATATAAACCTCTTATCTATGCACATTACGAGGTAAACGATAGAGTTCCAATCAAGGACTCCAAGAAACATAAAAGAATTCAAAGTTTATAACTGTTTCTTCAAGAACACTGTATCGGATCTACTGACTTTCAATCCTTACAGAACAGGTGCATTAAAACAATAGGATACCAGTTAGGATTTCCCCAAGTTGCCTTGCTGAATGCAGCCTTGCTTCTTAATGCAGTTCTCCCTCTTCCCCAAGAATTGTTTCTTCCCTCTCCCTGACTGACTTATCATCTCCCCTTCTATTTCTTACCTTTTCCCACCTTCTACTCCTCTGCCAGTTAAGCACTCAGGGTCCCTTATTAATAAGTCCATGGGTCCCACATTTCCTGTTGAAGTCATCTTTTAATGACTTGACTGGGCCTCGACTCTCTCATTGATTTACTCCTCACCGGGCTTTCTTCTATTATTCTTTCTCCTTATGTAGGTAAGCAGAGGGATCATATCAGTTACCATCACCAGAGGAAAGTGGTGAGGACAAGCCCTTTGGTTATAAATTAGAGGGTTGGGTCCCTTCTTTTGGATATGGTTAATCATATATCTCCCCACCATCCCTCTCACCCTCTTCCATGACTCAGGGACATTTCTCCTCTCATGCAGTCTTGGAGCTTGGTGACGCTCCCCCTTCCTCTTTCCTGCTGACACCTCACCTCTTTCACCTTTGATGCCTCATCTGATCTCATCTATTTCTATATTCAGGGTTACACCCCTATAGGACCTATCAGTGTTAGATTCTGATTTGTTAATTTGCTATGTTTTCTTTGATCAGTGCATTCGGCTTTCATTTATTTATAAATGTTTAAGTGAACAAGTTAGGGCAAAATACCAAGTGTATTCGAAAGAAAAGCTTCTAAGTGTGATGTCACTATGATAAGTCTCCCCTTCAATTGTCATACAACTGCCATGCTTTGATAGATTGTGTAAATTTTTTAGTGGATTTTATCCTTGCTAGATTTTAATACGTCAGTTAACTTTCATTTGGCACAATTTGCGCAAAAGCCTCAGACCTTCCTTATGATATTTTCCCTAAATGGTAATATTATTTCAATGCAACGTTGCATCAGGTTTTTTATAGAAGCTTTTCTCCTTCCTGAAACATAGTATAGGTTGGCCTTTGATTGTACAATAATAAAATCCCCAAAATAATTTACAATAATAAAAGTCTCCTCAACTCAAATGAATGCTCTTGTCTTCTAGATCAGGCTCAAACTTTGAATGGCTTTGATTTGAACTAAATTTCGCTGAATAGTTTTTCCATTACTTATTTTCTAGGTTATTGGTGTGGAACCTGCTGACAGAAGTATAATATCTGGTGAAAACCCAGGTTAAAGAATAACGAGTATTCTGCTCAAGCACCCTTAGAATCATTTTCATCTAATTTTTTATAAACAAACTTATAGAATAATACTTTTTGCAGGTTATATACCAAGCGTTTTGGATGTTAAAATTCTAGACGAGGTCATTAAAGTAAGACTGATATTTATTTCCTTTTTCTTCTAAAACTCTTCCAATTAAACGTTGAGCCATTTTATTATAATTTTTCTATGTTTCTAATAATTTCTAGAGGTAACAGTGAAATTAGTTCTTGACAAACAAGGTGAACATGAATGAAGTTTTCACATCTCTCTTGATGATTTAGATCACCACTGATGAAGCAGTTGAGATGGCAAGAACATTAGCTTTGAAGGAAGGGTTACTGGTGGGTTTTTTATCAAATGTTTTTCATGGCAAAAATTACTGCAACCCATTAAATTATGCTAAACTGTTTAGGTGAAAATTACAATATATATTTGCAGGTTGGGATTTCATCGGGTGCTGCAGCAGCAGCTGCTGTACATGTGGCTAGAAGACCTGAAAATGCTGGGAAGCTTATTGTGGTGAGACATTGTGGGTCTATAAAATTCTATCATGACTATCTGCATGCTTGATTCCACTCAGAGGTTCCATTCAAGATTTTCACCATTTCTCTTAGCTACTCTTTCTAGAACTGTACCTTCGTTTAATATTAGCTTTCAAATTCGTCGTGCTAGGGTCTATAAAATTCCATCCATTTTCCGAACCCCTACTCTTGTTTAAGTTCATCATGATGAACTGCATGTGATTGTACTCAGAGATCCTTTCAAATTGATTTCTTTTTACCATTCTCCTAGCTACATTCCTTCTAGAACTTTAGTACGTCATGAGATTATTTTCAAACTCATCATCCTCAGTTTTTGACAAAGATTCATCTGTATTGAAACCGTATCTTTCATCTGCATCCATCATGATATTCTGAATGTTTGATGTCCTAGATATTGTCTTCAGATTGAATCTCTTTCTACCCTTCTCTCATCTACGTCCTCGGCCTAGAACTTTAGCCTCTGGCGATTTCAGTATTCTAATTCATCCTCCTGGTTTTTAAAATAAAAATTTCATCCATGTCCAACCCCTAATCTCTCGTTAATCCATCATGAGGGTCTACTTGGTTGACCCACCACACAGATATGCCCCTGCCAAGAAAAGTCTTCTTTCACTGATAGTCCAAGTTTCATCCTCTTCTTAGAACTTTTCACTTCTCATGAGATGTTTTCAAATTCATCCTTCTGAGGTTTTAATAAAACTCATCCATTTTGAAATCAATTTCATGAGGATATGGCTGCCACGAATGGTGCTGATAATGAAGAACTTTGGCTCTTTCACATTGACCAGATTGATTAGCAAGTCAACTGCATGTGCTGCACGGTCTCATAAAAGTATAAGTGTTTCTATAAATGACAGGTAATATTTCCAAGCTTCGGAGAACGATACATTTTCTTTCTGTTCTCTTTTGCTCCATTCACGAAGAGGAGTTCAGAAAATGGAAGGCGAAAAGTGAACTTCTGTTTCTCCTAATCATTGATCAGATGAATTTAAAAGCAGGGTGATTCTGGGCGATCAATTTTCGGGAGTATAAATTTCTTGTATTCGGTCTTTGTAGGGTTTCATCGGATGGTTCTCCATTGTCTTTAAGTGCTTCTTGGTGTTAATCCGCCCTCCCTCTCTCTCCTCTCTCCACACACTCACCTCCACTCCCAAAAATAGAAGGAAAATTTTATGGGGAATTTTTACAATTCACACATTGTCCTGTTGTCTTGATACAGGGATGATGTATTCAATGGTCTTATTGTCTTGATAGATCGACAAGGGATTACCTATATCATTGAAAAGATCTACATGTTTCCTAGTCTATTTATTGACATGAGAGCATGCTCTTCTTCTATGAGGACTCATTCTGTCAAAATGATCAATGAAAGACTAGAAGTCAGACTGCATTTTCTTTTTGTGAGAATCTAATACCAAAAACTTGAGCAGAACAGTGCTGATCCATCTGATCGAAATGTCATGTGTTGATCTTATATTTTCGTGGCCATTGATGCAGTGAACAAGGGGTGTGTGAGTTGGAACACCAGCACTTCCCAGCTGGAAATAAAAAGCAAATGCTCACATGATGCTGCAAATTAGACATCATCACTTGCATACGTCATCACTGAGAAGAATAGGCACATTCGTAAGAATAGAATGCACGTATGTTTAAAGGAATGCACGTATGTCTGCTCCATAGAGGTTCAAAAGGAATGCACGTATGTTTTTAATTATAGTGGATGGCAGGATACAAAGGATCTCGGGCATCCTGAGATTTACAATAATTTCCCTATTCAATGCCTCTCCAATATGAAAAGTGCACACAAACACGCCTTTTTATCACTAAAAAGGTATATACAAGGTCAAGTCTATCCCTAAAACATGCGAACAACCATTATTGTCGGAGATGGGATATATGACCTGCCATTAAGCCATTTAAGAATCTCATCCTTAACATCCATACCTAGGGTTGAGCCGTCTTTGTGCCTCTCTAGAGGGACGGCGCGTCCTCCTCTAGGAAATACGTGCATGCACAAGAAGGGTCAATGCCTTAAGATCAGACACGAGGATTTCCATCCAGTTGTATTTTATTCCTGTCATAAGACGCAATAGTCTCTCCTCTGGTCGTGATCTAGCTGCAAGGATATAATAACGGGGTTAGCACTATGATGATCAAGAAAGCGTGCCGGTGTCGAGAAGGTGCGGTTTTAGCTCAGGTGCCGTCTCATTGGGAAATGGATCATCCTCGGGCTCCTCGAGAAACTCTCATCCTCAATAGCCGCCATCGTCTCCTCGATACAACAAATCTCCGGATCCTCGTAGATGCTCGGCACCTACCTCATCGGTCTCGTGTGAAGGTCTCGCATCAGCATTGATGCTCCACACACCTTCATCGTTGCTATCTCAACCTGAAAAATAACTTCCCCCTTGCCCCAATCCGTAATCGTTTTGCGGTAGCTAAAAATGGTCTCCTAGTATGATGGGAGAGGCGGTAGGGTCCTTCGTGGATTTCATATCACGATAAATAAAATCTACGGAAAGTAGAAGTTTTCTACCTTAACTATCACATCCTCTCTACTACTCAGTGAGGTCGTCTCACGGATCCATCCGCTAAAGCTCCAGCTGAATGTGCTGAGCAGCTCGCCCAGTGGACAAGCGTCATACACTCCCTTCGGGAGTATATTAACACTAGCCCCGTGTCGGAGATCGGAGGTGAACGTCCCACCCTATCTCTCAACTAATCATAGAGCTCCGGATCAAGTCGCTTCGAGAGCGTACTCAGCATGATGGAACTAATAGTCTCACTCCTTGGATACGTTTCGGCTTCCTCACTGGGGTGCAAAGTCCTTTCGGGAACTTTGCGTAGGGTGGAATATCTTGGATGGCGTCTACTAATGGGATAGTGATAGTAACCTGCTAAAGCCTCTAATAAGGTGTCATCGCTATCACTAATAGGGACTCTAGACGGCTCAAAAGCTGAGGATATGGCACCGGAGGTTTGTAAGCCTGGGATTGGGCTCTGCCCTACTCTCCCTCATCGGGTGCACTTCGGGATCCTTCGTCTGGTCTGGGCTCAGCTGGACGCGCAGTAGTGGCCGCCCGGCTCCACCGGCGCCGTAGTGTCATGCCTTGGTGGCGACGGGGGTCGTACGCCACCAGTTTCCATCCATCAAAACTTTCAATGTAGGAAAAAGAAGCTCAAGTCCAAGAACTTTTAGATCAAATCAAATAAGAGAACTCATGTTGCTGAAGATTTAATTAGATAAAACAAGGCACAATTTGTAGTTGATTGTGTCTCTTATATGAGAGTCCTTTTTTATGGATCTTTATTCAAATAAGCAAGAAATCAAAGGGCATCAACCCAGTGAATCTTTATAGGTTCAAACATAAATTGATTCGATAACGTGACAATCAAAGAAATATCTGGACAAGTCATGGTCAAATAATAAATTTTCCAATCAGTCTGTAAGAGCAATTAGCATCATCATTCAAGAGTAACTCGACATCCCAAAATCTTTACCTTTGAGTCAATTAAAGAGACATTGGTTTGTATCCCCATTGTTCAATCTCTTGAAGAAAGTCCAACAAATATTTGCCAGCTAAGGAAACTCAAAACCCAAAATAATTTCCTTGGCTTACCCATATCATTGAGAATAAATTGAATTTTAAGGTAGCTTTTTACCTAAAAATTTAGCACAATCAGCTTCCCTTGTAGTAAAAATATTAGTAATATATATTTCAAGGAAAATGCATCTGCTAATGGTTTGATTGATGAAGATAGATGTATCCACCTGAAAACACTTGATGAATAAAAATGAATCCACTATTAGCGCTTCCAATTTGGTTTTCTCAATGGAAGCTAGAGGACTTTGTTTCAGACCATAAATAGATTATTTCAACTTCAAAACTTTGATAAATGTACCATGGAGGCTGCTTCATAAAAACCTGCTCTATGAGATCTGATAAATTCAAAATTCAGGTAGAAATTGAATGTTGTTGTTATTATTTTTATTGGACTTATGCAATATTATTTATAATATATCTTTTCTCAAAGTTTTCTCTTTACCAAAAGATATAGCTCATTAAGGGGTTGAATCCAAGTGAGTCACTTATGATCTTTCTTTTTTTATCTTATATTATTCTTTTGTACTTCAATTCAGTTAGACTTACTCCTTAACTTTGTATTTAATCAACTCTTATAGCTAATCTTCGAAGAAGACTGAACTATAGGAAATTATATTTCCTCCTTTTTATTATTTCTTAAGAATATTTCTCTAGTTACCAATATTTGTGTGATTGTATATCAAAACATGTTCCTATGTTTTAATTTTATTTCTCTTCCTTTTATTTACTTATCACCTTTATTAGTGCTTGTCCTACATCACAACATATTTTCTTTTTCTTGAATTCCTAAATGAATGAAGCATTTGAAGACTGTTAGTCGTTGTATTACTTTCCTATTCTTTATTTTTTCAAATTTAATATCTTTCTAATGCAAGATTCCTACTAATAAGCTGAAAATTGAAGCGCAAAAAAAAATTATTTAATCACATATTTGAATCCATTTAATATGTACTTACATACTAGGAATTTTAAGATAACTCTGTCTGAGAATCTCTACTTAAAATTTTTTATCTCCATTTCTGCTTAAGGAAAACAATGTCTACAATTCTCAGTAAGAAGTCTTCAACTGCAATTGAAGATGATAGAACAAAAGAAAAGGAAATATTACAAAGAAACGAAAATGATTGTTGCTTTAAACTATATATATTTAAATCACTGAGGAGGAATGTCATTAGAATGAAAAATCAATCATTGAATATTAGAAAAGTGAGGTTTAAATCCAAAAAAGAAACTTAAATGAGACAGAAAATTTCTTAAAACCTAAAACGCTAAAAAAACCTTATTCGACCCTTGTAGATCTCGTAGCCACTTTGAGTCTATTTTTATCTGCTCAAAGTCTTCCTCCAATGTCTTCAAAATTGGATCCAATTGGTCTTCTTCCCACTGTGTCCTCCCAACCAGGAATAGTTGGGTAGGAAATCAAGAATGACAGTTTCCTTCTTTGTTCTCCCGTTAAAATCAATATGTAATTTAATACTTCCCTAAAAACGAAATTGCAGCAATTAGGAGAGTTCATTTGTTTAAGGAAAACAGAGAATTTAAAGATTAAAACTATCTTGGATATATGAAATCACCTCTTGAAACACTTTTACCTCATTCATCTAGAAGTTTTAATCTTGGCATAATCGATTATGATAACATGCGGAAAAGATTAAATGATTTTTGACTCTTGTAACTACATAATGACATAGATGAGCATCTTTGCTTGCTCTCCTTTTGCATGTTATCCAAGATCCCCCATAGATTTAAGTGGTTAGATAAGAATGAACCTTGATTATACACATCAAGAGGAAAACTCTAAAATAATTCAGCGAAGAGAAAGTTCTAGTGTGGAACTAGTAAAGCACGTAAGATTAGCTAAAGCACTAGCCACTCAATGTGATTTGCATCATTTCACGTTCCTTCAGCATAATATTTTCATGATATAAAAGCACATCTAGAAAATAAAATATTTCCATCTTGAGGATGAGATACTATCTCCCATGTGTTTTGCAGGTATCACATCAAATTTCATTTAAAGCTGTCATCTTGGACAATTGCGTAGACATTGTTGCCATTTTCACCAGCCCAAATCAATTTGCTTTACAAGTACATGACTATTGAAAGACACAATGAAAGGGTTTAAAAAGGTGATAAGTTTCACTAATAGCTATAGCACTCAGCGAGTATGACCATTAATGAAGAGAAGTTGAGTACATTTATAACATTGTCTAGGGGTAGGTTTCAAATGGAAAAACCATGTAGGTGATTTGCATAAGACATAAGCATCCATAATACAATTAAAATGGCTGGAAGACATAAGATTATCAATTGAATTAACTCAACATATTTCAAGAAATGGTGACTTTATTTTGATCCCAATAATGGCTTAGAAGCTAGTTTGTCTAAACAAAATGCTCTCAAGGAGAAAATTCTTTCGAATATGCATGCAATTTTCTCTAAGATTGCTTAGGTCATCTTCATTACTGAAAGTTCATAGAAAATGAGATAATTTTTTTAAAAAACATACTTTGGTAACAATTTAAGGATGCCAATGGGAAAAAATAACTCATGATTTCTTACTCTGGGTTTTCACTGTCATCAAAATCAAACTTAAGCAACCGAAGCTAGCTTAATGGGTTACCTATAGTTTCTATATGAGCGATAATATGACCAAAATTTAAATTTTTAAAGGTTAAATATTTTGAGGTCAACCTAAAAGAACGATCCTTTTTGAATCCCGTTCTCAAGCCTTGTGAGTCTTGTGTGATCCGATAGGGAGGATCCCAAAACTTGGAAGGATTGAATCCCTACTAAATCTTGAAGACAAAGATAAATGTTTATCTAGAAATAATGGTTAAAAACCTTGAATCCCTAATTACATAAGGGAATTAGTGATCTATAAATTAAGAGCAAAGGACTTCATTTGGACTAAGACAATGATATATGATTGGATGTCTATGGAAATTTTTCATGAAGCTTCTACTTTTTCCCACATTTGTGAAGGTATGATCTCTTGTATTTTTTTGAAAAGAAATGAAATTAATTGGAGTGTTAGATCTAAATTCATCAAGAGCCTCATCATCACCTTAAGCTTGATGAACTAAAATTTTGAGTCTTATTGTCTATCGATCCTAGTTTATGAGCACTATTTCTGCTTATTTTTATAGAATTAATACCTTCTATCATAAAGACATTGGTAAAAATTTTTGACAAAGCGAATGATTCATGCTCTTCTTCACATTACATTATGAAGAGCTTTCCAATGAGATAGTGAAAGATTTGTGTTACCTAAATTAAATCTTACCTTCTAGGATCGTTGCTCTAAGAATATTCATGCAAAGGTCAATGAAGAGCATCTCTTATAGTGCCACACATGTTCTTCCTTCTCATTTAGTGTTTGTAGTCCTTGATGGATAAATTGAGTTTTATAACATTGAGAAACCATTATTTTCTACAACAAATTATTTTTCTAGCATTAATTTCATATAATTAAATGAATTTGATAAGTTGATAAAGTTTAAGTGTTGTCCAATTCATTTTTGGCTGAGAAAGCTTCTAAAGATGTTTTGAGCTGATTAGTTGTGTGGGCTGCATGACCTTTTAGAAATAATAATTTAAAATTTCACAAAAGAATTAGTACCACATCTAAGAAATAAGATTTGAATAAAAATGTAAATTCTTGAGCTTCTTGGTTCAATTAGCTTTAAAGTCCTATAAGTAGATTAAAGCTTATACAATCTTGATAAACTAAATAATTGATAAAAACTTGAGTAGTAATTCATGCTTATAATCCAATTTATATCATAATAATGTAGAACAGCATGTCTAAAATCAGATAAAGTTATTTCTTCCCTTGAGTAAGAGGTATCAAGCAATCGAGACTTTTTGTGTCTGATAACACACATGTTGTACATGAAAATACATGATTCTTCAGTAGTCTTAGGGCATAATTTGCATTATTACAATCCATGTTATCACGATTTAATGCTTTTTTTCATTTAACAAGTCCTCTCACTCATATGCTCACTTTGCACTAATTTAGGCTTAATTTGTTGACTTTAATCATTGTTCAATTTTCCAAGGACAAAAAATTTTTGGATTACGCTCATTTTTCTTGAAAAATCATGTTTTTAGGCCTTGAGTGAAGAATAAAGTGGACATAGATGAGAAGAAGATAGAGAACTTGGTTGAAATTTTTTTATTTTTTAACAAGGGGGTAACGAAAGAGGACATGGCGAGGATCAAAATGGTGAAAATTTAATGTGAAAATGAATTTTGGATAAAAAGCTGTCCTTAAATTTGAGAAAGTTTTCAAGAATTATATCATATTTTTAAAAAAATTTATATTATCTATTTATTTCACCGCTAAAAACAATTAAAAAAAGGGGTACCTTTCTCTAAGCATATGTTGCAAGCATACATGGTTGCATGCATGTGACTCATCGTGTTGTCAGCAGGCTGATGGCCTGCTGACACAAGCATACATGGTGCCCATACCAAACTTGTGTGGTACATCCAAGGAGTATTAGCGACTATTCATATTTATATGCATAAGGCTCCCATCAAAAGGGCTTAATGGCCTTTCTTTATAAAGTGTAACCCTAGTTTTTATTTTTCCTATGTGGAACTAAAGGGTTCGCCTTTTTGCAGCCACGTGTGTCAAAAGCGAGGCAAATTGAGAGCAAACTAATAACATAAAATTTTTTCATTTTCCCATAGCCAAGCCACGACACACCACGTGTCCATCTTAGCATACACAATTGTGTTCCAGTATGTAGTTAATGGTGGATTGCTTTCTTGGAGTTTGATCTTTGTCTCAATAGTAGAAAACTTGACGAAGGCACATTCACGGGAGGTTCGGATCTTGATCGAGCATTGTTCCAATGGTTGACAATGCTCCTGCTTCATTCCTTTGTCGTGACCAATAGAAATGTGACACATTTCTTGATTGTGGCCCTCCTAATCTTAATCTAGCTCATTTGGAAAATCAGTGATTGTTCAAGCATCACCTGAATGCATCCAACAATTATAAATCTTTCAAATTAATATCATGATGTCGCATGATCCGATAAAAATTTCAGCAAAAATTTAGAGAGCACTTTTGTCATTTTATGCTCTATTAACCCAAGGAAGATGATCAAAACAAAGAACTCATAAAACTAAGGTTCTTGAAGTTTTTAGTCGCTTCAAAAATTGGCTAACTAGAGGAAAGAGGTACTAATAAATCATCCTTTGTGTATTGAAC
>JAHCZF010001701.1:0-13405 GCA_024174645.1 Lemna minuta
TGTGTGACCCTCTAGGTCCATATATCTCACTAGTTAGTAACTCTATAGACCAAATAACACCATATTGGTCAACCTTAATTAATTATCCACATCGACATATAAATTAATTAATCAATAATCGATTGACCCAATCGATAATTGATTTGCCAGCCGTTGGGTGCCAAGCTACACCATGTACACTAAGAGATATGGAGTATGTAAGAACGCACTTATGGAGCTGATGCGGGGCGCGGTGGCGAAAAGCCCTCGTGCACGATCAATGGGCCCGAGGATGACTAAGGATGGCCGGTCAAACCTAATCTACGAGTAGGCGAGTCCTAGACCCTAAGTAAGAGTCCAAACCTAAACCTAGAGTGCGGGCGGGCGTGCCAATCAGCGGAGTCGACTCCGGGTGACCCAGGAAACTCGCGATGATGGGTAGGGTGAGATCCTCTCGATCCACGTTCGGAGGCGTGGAAGTCGCTCGTCGTGGAGTAGCAGGAGGCTGCAGCCCACGCTCGGTGTCGGACCGAGCGTGCGCGTCGAAGTCTCGAACCTATAGTCGTACTATCCGAGTCTACGTCGTCCGAGCGGCGGTGGAGACGAGTAAAAGGAAACGCTTTGAAAAGTAATCAACTTTGAAAAGAGGGTTGAAGCGAACCCTGCGGGGCGCGAGCTCGGTCGATCGTGGCGGGGAGGAGGTCGTTCGTACGCAGCGACGAGTCGATCGCGAGGGCAGAGTCCGAGAGTGGTGTCGGGGAGTCGAGATCTTGGACACCGGATGAAGGCGGAAGAGGAGCGCGGTGAAGAGTGCGGCGGTCAACCGTGGGGCTGGCTTCGCGGGGATGGGACGCGGGAGCAGCCAGGGCGGACAACGTAGCGTTGGGGGAAGGGAATACACGCGGACATGATGACGGGCAGGAGAAGGGTCCCGCGTTGCTGGAGTGCACAGGCAGCGTCGCGGGATCCCACTCAAGCAGGCCGGGTGCTGGGAGTGTATTTGCGTGGGCGTTGACCACCAGGATATTGATTGGTTTCTGTCGCAGGCGACAGCGACTCGTGGAGTTGAGATTTGGCAGGGGACGTGCCAGCTGCAAGTGGTCAAGGTTCAATTCGCAAAATCTGCGGGGTAGGAGAGGAGAAGATCACCGTGTCGATGGGGAAAACCACCTTCCCGGTGCCGAGTTGGAGACCACCGGGCTGGGGAGTGAGGCTGTCGGCGACGGAAATCGTTGGAGGGAATGCGCGTGGTGATGGGGCGGGAGGAGGCGTTGGGGAAGGCTAGGCCGGCGGTGAGGAAGGAGAAGTGTGGTCTAAATTCGGAAATGTGGGCCACGGGCGTGCGAGAATTTGAATCGCAACAAATTCGAAAAGGGGGCGATAGGGAAGGGAGGAGTTTGCCGAAATTAATTCGGGTGGAGTGACAAAAATGCGATCGGGAGGATGCGGGTTTTCCGGGCGTGGAGGAGAAAATTCACCGGGGCATGCGCGAGATGCTGGCTGGGCGGCAGGGAGAAACCGGGGACGAGGGGCGTCCGTGAGGAATCAGATTTCTTCGAGAATTCCGAATTTAATGGGATGAGGGAGAAGGACCCGGGCGCGAAGAGAGAGGCGGCGGGGACGAGGGAGGAGGGGGAAGGATGCCGACCGATGGAAGAGAGAGGTGGGATGGGATGAGGGCGTCGATGTTGGGCGGGAGGTCGATTTGGAGAGCGCAGCGTGACTTCGGGGAATTCGGAAATCGGAATCTACGAGAGGGGTGATGGATGCGAAGTGGTTCCGGGATGGAAATTAGCGACCAACGAACGATCGTGTGGAAATTTCGGTGACGGGGCGAGGGTCGGGAGCGTGGGGAAGGCGGTTGGAGAAGGCGATCGGGCGGACAATGATTCGCGGAAAAATCGTCGGGCCGGAAATTCGGATCGGAGATGTGGTCGTCGTCCCGCGATAGGGTAAGGAAATGGGGAAGGGGATGGCCGTTGGGCGAGGGCGAGTAGGTGATCACGGGATTTCGGGAGTTGCGGGCGGGCGGGCTGCGGGAAGGGGGAATTGGAGGGGAAGAGGCGTTTGAGGGGGAATCGTGGCGGAGGTGGAAACTCCGGGGAAGAGGAGAGGGTCAGGCCGGAGAGGGCGACGGTTGGGAGCGTGGAGGAGGCCGGACGAGGGGGCTTGAGGGAGGATGGTACAGCGAGTGGAGATGGGGAGGGTAGCGGCGAGGGTGGACGTTGCAGGGGAAGATGGCCGGAAACGTGGAGGTGGAGATTGGAGGAGCTTGAGGGAGGAGGGTGACCTGCCGGAGGAGGAGATCGGGGGAAGAAGGGAAGGTCGTGGAGGAGATGAACGGGAAGGTGGAGGGGCTGGCCGGAAAGGGAGGAGATCTCGCCGGATGAGAAGCTGGGGATGGCCGGAGATGGAGGTGGAGGTGGAGATGATGGTGGTGCGGCGGTCCGGAGGCGGCGGCTTGAGGACGGCGGCGTCGCGATGACGGTGGGAGATGAACCAGTGGCGGGGCAAGGAGTGGCGGCGGTACGTCGCGGCGGCGGACGGCGGCACGGAGGCGTGCGACGGCGGCGTCGGCGGCGGCGAGCGGTTGGACTCCTTCCCCGGCCTTCCTTGAGCAGCCACTTGAGAGGAGAGCACTCCTTTCTTTCTTCAAATGACGGCTAGGGTTTGTGGGGGTCCCTTCCCCTCTTATAGAGCCCATAATGGGCCGAGAGGGAAGAGGGCCCACTTGAGGCCCACAACCCAAAACTCAAAAATACTCATAGAAAACAAAGGTTCACAAAAAGAAAGGGCTTCACGAATGGGATCCCGAAAAGGGAAGAACCCACCCAAAAGCCTAAAAAGGAAGAGGGAAATAAGCGAGGACCCGCTTAAACACGTGCGGGTCAAAAAGTTCATAATAAAGAAATAAAGAAATAAAGATAAGCGGATAGATCCGCGCGCGCAAAAGGCTCCTCCGAGCGCCGTGGTATCGTGTCTTGGTGGCGACGGCGGTCGTACGCCACCAGGAACCTTCCCGTCATCGATTACCATGTATGTATAATCCTTCATCTAAATTAGACTCATGAATGACTTAGGGTATGGTCAACTGTCAAACCCTAATCGGTCACTCAATTTAGTACTGATGCGTGTAGAAATCATTGAGAACTCTTTCTTCGATATTTCTACTACCTTGGCCAAGGATTTCATCGCATCTCATTCCTTTGAGTTAATATCCTCAAATACCGACGGTGGATGATCCCATCTTGACCACACAATCATCTTCGCGGACTTCATGTCGTATCCAATATATGTCGTTTTTAGATATCACGTGACTAGGGATTCGTAAGTCATAATCAAAACACGATCATCCATCCACAAGATGTCTTTGGTGTCTCAAGTCAAAGGACCACATACACAACCATGACATGAATCAACGTGATTGACTGTTAGGTATAATACCATTCGGGGATTCATACGGATCAATTCAGTGAACTCCTTCTCCAAAGAGCACCCACTATCTATCCTTAGTGTCTCCACACCGATGGTTATAGAATCAGCCATACTCATCATATGAGATGGGATTAGATAGTGCTATTCTTTCCGGATAATTCGATGTCCTTCTCGAATATCCACGAATAGGAATTTTTAGAACATCTGCTTAAAGACTAGTGATCACTATATTATGATCTCATCATAATTCACTTAGTCATTGCACCTGCTCATGGACTTCATTGCAAACATCACACAAGAATGACAATGAATCAATTTCATTTCAATGAACATAAACAAGATACATGAAAGTGTGATTGGCTAATAGGCCACATAATATCCATCAATATGTATATGGTAACTGATGATGTCAAGGTTCTATACAGGAGTTCTTGTATACTTCATATCTTCTAGAGTATTAGGTGTAGCTTGGCACTCAACAGGTTGACAACGTAATTTGTCAATTGGGTTAAATTGATTCTTAATTAATTAATCTATATATTGATATATGTAATATGAGTAAAGGTTGATCAATAAAGTATTATTTCATCTATATAGTTATAAACTAATGAGATTTATGGACCTAGAGGGTCACACACATAAGGTCTATAGATGTTAGTGGATATAGACATAAATATAAGGACATTTGTGAAAACTTAATATAACCAATGTATATAAATAAGAGAAGAATGACCACAATTCATGGTGCCTATGAAAGCTTTGTGAGAATTCTCTCCTTTCTTCTTTTCCTATATTGGTAAAGAGTATTGAAAAAGAGATCCAACCATCTAACGATTGTGTGAATACCACTAAAGGTTGGACACTTGAACACGTTGAAGAAAGCCTTCAAGTGAACCTTGTAAATATATTTTCTTATAAATATTAGATGTTAGGATCATCAACTCTTGGTGCCTCAGTGTTTTGAATATTCGATTTAATGTATTCCAGCGCGTTCAATATTTGGATCAAAATTTGGAAGGCTTGTAGATCTCAAATCCTAATAGAAACTTCCCTCTCTATTATTGTCACTATGTCTCCTCTTCTCTTATGGCACTTTGGTATTCTCAAGTGGGTTGTTACAAGTTTAGCCCAATAAATATCTGCCCCTTCTTTCTTTCGAAGGACCAGGAGTTGACTCTAACTATCTTGTTCCATCTTCTAATTCTCTTTTCCTTTGACTGTTCTAGCTATGTTTTTGTAGCATTCTTGTCCTTGATTCTCTCTTAAAGTATGAGGGTCTTTGACTCTAATCATTGACACTCAAGGAAGAATTACTTCGTGGTCATGAATTTTCAACATCATATGATTGTCTTCATCATCATGGACACATTATCAAGGCCCAATTCTTAGCCATCCCTGTCTTGAACATATGTTTCCTTGATGTCAGCCTCTTAATTTCCTTTTTAGGATTTTTGGTGTTTGTCCATTAGCCTTTGTTGGTCGTGGTGGCCAGCATTGATTGTCTTATGGACCATTTTTTTGGCCATTGTCAGTCATCATTCATTAAATACCATTGTTAATTGTGGTATCTTCCATTGTAGGCCATCATCAACCTATTGTCATCATCAGCCATTTTCCATTTCCTCGTAGATCATTGTATGCCTTCTCCACGACTATTTCTACCTTGGGCATACATGTCATGCTGCTTCCTCAAGCTATGCCACCATTTTCTCTAGTGAGCCTTAATCCGTTATCTTCACTAGAGGTAACTCTAGTGAAACCCATGAGCCTCCATTATCATCGTTGCAAAAATACATTGTCATCTTCACCATCAAAACATGTTTTCTTTTTTGGTATCCAAGGCACCAAAAGTTTATGTGTAGTGGAAAAAATCAGATATCACACGAATGCTTGAAGGGGAGGGAATTTGAAGAAACTTGAGAAAAACATAACAATAAAAGGAATCATATCACTTAAAGAGACTTGGATCCCAAATCCTTTTGTTCCTTGAATATGATGTTGCAAGCCGAACAAGTGTCTAAGCTTTAGCAATATCCATCTCATTCTCGTCTCGATAGATCTTCTCCTTGCATGTGATTAGAAGCAACAACTAATGAAGCCTTGATTATTTACGCTCTCTGCACTATCACCCATCACATGGATTCAAGGAAGAGGAGAAGATTAAGGTGTCTCTAGGGAAGGATGAGTCCCCCAAGCTCTACCCCTTAAGGTCTTTTTATAGATTTTGATATTTTTCATGAAAATCTTGAATAATAAAATATATTTACCCATTATCCAATAATCTTTTGCTTTTACCACACACAAAAAATCCCTCAAACGCATGACACTCTGTGAAAGGTATGTGATGATAAATTAGTTAATAATTCTAAAATTATTTAATTAGCTATCATCCGTAATAAAAATGATACTAATTACATATAAAGTCCTAAATTTTTAATTAGTATAAAAATTATACTATTATCTTGTACACTTAAGCGAATTAATACCTTTTGTTATTAATTCACAATTATTTTTATTATTAATGGAATTTAATCATTATTCCAAGTCTTTAACCTTGTGAATACTCCTCATGTGAGAAAACAACCTATCTAGTTTCAAGAATTTAGGACACTCATGGACCTTCATAAACTTTATTTCTTTCCGTCAAGGGAGGTTGCCTTGGAACAATGAGGAGTATTCTCTCAAGAGTAAGGTTCTCCAATGAAAGAGCTCACTTTAAAGATGTTATATGGCCCTTTTAGGGCTCATTTAAATATAAACAATTGGGGCTCACTGATTTCAAAAAGGAGAAACCTTGAAAAGGAAATTAGGAGGATTGTAGAATTTGGATGTTGAATCTTTTTAGTAGTTTAATTTAAACGCATTTTTTTCATTTTTCTCATCTTTTTGATCTCTTCTTTCCTTCCTAGTATTCATCTCATGCATATTCTTCATTTTTTTCTTCATTTTTATTTCACTTATTCATTGTTCCTCTTCTTCCTCTTCATTGTCTTCTTTTTTTCTCTTCCTCATCCTCATTTTTGTTCTCCTTATATTTTTTTGCTTGTTTCTTTTTTTCATTTCTATTGTTTAATGAGATATATCTTCTTTTATCAATGAATGATTCTTCAAACCTTTTTTGAAATTGGCCAATTGTTCTTATACTTTGAGCATCAATATCCATAGCATCCTTAATGGATATGATTAAATTCAGTTATTATTATTATAACTATTTAAAGTATTTACCTCACATATATTTTACCATCTGAAAAAAACTTATCTTGAATCTCATTTTTTTGGTTTTTTTAAAAAAATTGAAGTCCTTTTTGAACTCACAAATATTTTACTCCTATGCAAATACATTCTTTGACCTAGTATTAAGGCTAACATCATTATCATCCATAATATCTATTATTAGTTAGGACCTTCACACATAATCTTCAGAATACTAATTTTTCTACCAGAGGCATAAAATTGGCCAAAAAAACATACAAAATGGTCATTTATAGGCATCCCATTATTTTCATCACCCATTCATAGCAAATCTGAGCTGATTTTTCTCTCAGCTTTCATATAAAATTTCATACCTACGTCCTTCAAAAAAATACGCGAGGGATGGGAGAATTTGGTGGTTTTTAAATATCGTCTAGTTTATTCTCCATATTTTTCTCTGCTATACATTATCTGAGGTCTCTAGCCTAGGTTTTCGCTGGACTTTCCCAAGCTCCACAGGCTAGGATTTCACAAGGAGAACCTCCAGAAATCTGTGAGATAGGGTAAATATCAAGACAAAAAAGTTAGAAGCACTGGAATATTTAGAGAGTATGAGTACAACTACAACGAATCAGCAAAACTATGTTCAAGAAAATAATTGTATAATTCGAACCCCTCAAAACATAGTTTACACCGCTTTGAATTTAGCAAGAGGAACCTAAATACGAAAATATGGATAAAATAAAGTAAAATATATTTCATTTTAAAACGAAGTTTTTTTGGTATTAATTTTCTAATGGAGATGCATATGTGCGTGTGAATCATACATCATAAGATATCATTCATCCGTTAGAGTAATTCACTTATGTTTATTAAGGGATTAGACATCGCATATGAGCATGAGAACATACATGTAGAGATTAATCGATTATAATTATATGATGGACATATTTTGAATTTGACACACAGGGCAGAAAGCCATCGAGACATCCATTAACCTTGAAAAATCTTCAATTCTGCTTGGAGATTCAAAAGTTTCCCCTGAAGATCGATGGCAGATGAAGATTCTTCCCCTGCACTGGAATGTACATTTATCTGCATTCGTTGATTCTTCATCTGCGGGGTATAAGGCCATGCTTTCTCGAATATTTCAATAAGTTCATGTATAAGTCATGAAAAGCCCAAAATTTTTAGATAGAAGAAGGTTTTTGGAAATTAATCTTGAATATTTTAATGTTGTTTTTTTTTTTTGGGTCAGAGATCTTACCGAGAGACTCGATAAGTTGCTCAGTCCTTGCTTTGAGAGCCGCACTTTTGGCAAGAGAGCGATTCATGGGGAAAGTCGACTTCTATTATTTACAGTTGATATTCATTCAGCAAGAACTTTTTTTCATATTTGATAAACTATAGAATTAAATGAAACTTGTGGAACACATTCATTCTGAGCATTTATTTGGGACGTTACTTTCACCGACATAATATTGGCCTTCTCTCCCTATCATTTTTTTCTCATCCTTCCTATCCCAGTATTTTTCTTATGATGACCTGGTCGAGAGAGTACGAAACATCGGTGTAAAAGATTGAGTGGAATCTGTGAGGTTATCCGAAGGTTCTGCAAGAAAAAAGTGAGGTTAGGTTGACTTTGCCCCCGGGCTTTTTCTGCATCTCCAGATAATCCCATTTTCCGCGGGATTTTTATTTCCCAGCCACTAAGGTTCCGTTCGGTCCTCTTCCCCATGGTATGGTATATGAACGTGAGAGCAGAGCTTTATATAACACACATAAATCAATTTATTTCATAACCTAAAGTTGAATAGGCCGAGTGAATTGCATGTGTCCTGCCTCCGGGTTCCTATCGAATGAATGATTGAAGAAAGTTTGTTCAACGTTCGTTTTTCGACACTGACGCTTCGTAGTGGAGCATAGCCCGCTCTTATTCTTTTTTTGAGGGCGCGCGCGATAAAGCTCCTATTTCATACTAAAGATATGCCTTACCATAGAACCATTGAAAGTGCACGCCCACTGGAGTTTCCTTGCAATGTGCTTCCTCCAGGTAACGAAGTTATCTAACACTTCGAGTTACCTTCATGCTGAACCTGTTCCAGGAACCATGATGGAATTAGATTCCATGTTTGAATCATTTCCATCCACCCAAACTCCTATTTTTGAGCCTATCCTACAATGGTTTGTAGTCATTCTTCGAAAGGCACCACCATTATTTCTTCTCTTCTCTTCTCTTCATCATAAACTCTGAACCCTTCTACACCTTCGGATAACCTTTGGAACTGTTTACTTCTACACCTTCGGAAAACCTTCGGAACCTGTAGAACATAATTTAGCTCTGAGCATTCGGCTAACACTCCCACCGCCTACTCCCTCCTTTCCAAAAGTTCAGAATGAATTCGATGAGAATCGGAAACAACCTCCACCCAACTTTGAGATCTGCACTTGCTTATTCTGTAAAGTGGGATTGAATTATGATTGAATTCACCCACTAGCGGGATAGTGAACTCTGGGTCCTGTTCTTTTCCACCTAAACAGGAAGCAGCAGATCTTACTCTCGCACGCACCTCAATGATCCTTTTTCGTCATATGTCCGGCTCCTGTGTTCCGTGACCCCCCTTCTTATCGTTTGGATAGATAAAAGAGTCTGGTTTGATCTTAAGTCACATTTCTTGCATGGGCGACCCTCCCAAAAAGTGCGGGTGATGCTACTACCGGTGAATCATATCGAGCGAAAACCCTACCTTGCTGTCGTATCGAAGCGATCGGGGAAAGGGGCTTCCCCGGACCGAGCAAGTGCTTTCACGGTCTGCTATTCCTGCTTCAAAGCTTTCTTCGTTCTGATTAAAAGAAGAACCTCATTCAACCAGCAAAGCAGCCCTTTCGAAAGAAAGCCAGAGCTTCCACTTCTACCCAAAACCGCGCAAGGGGCGACTTTAGGGATGAGTTGTAGAGGTTCTGAGTTGTAGAAGATAAAGAGAAGGTTCGACCGGGAAGTTGTGACGAAGGAACAACGACCGTAGGGAGATAAAGTTGTGGCGAGTTTATGAACGAGAGGATGAGTTGTAAAACGAAGGTTCGACCGTAGGGAGATAAAGTTGTGACGAGTTATAATGTAAAACGAGGGGTTTTATGTTAATCAAATATAAGAAATATTATATTATATTAGAGGTTCTGAGTTGTAGATGATAAAGAAGGCTTAGGAGCGAGGAAGGAGAGAGTGAGGTTCGACCGTAGGGAGAGCGAGCGGGAGAAGAAGTTGTGGCGAGTTTACGAGCGGGTGTAGAAGTAAAGAACTCAGAAAGATTCTGGTGTAGGTTCGGGAGAAAAAGATTCTTAAGAAATGAAAGAAACGAAGTAAATGAACGAAGGTAACGAAGTTAAGTTATTTTCTTTCTTTTTTCACTTCGTTACCTTTAGGATTATCATCACCACATTTCCGCGTTAAGAGCCTAGTTATCAATAGCGCACCAAGGTGATGAGTGGGTCCAGAAAGACTCATCCTATAGGTAGGAATTGGAACGAAGATGCGTGCGAGATCAAGTTAAAAAAAAGAAAAAAGGTTATTTACTTCGTAACGTTGGATAACCTCATAACCTAAGGTGATGCTAATCAAGGTTCTGAGGTTATGAGGTTTTTATCCAACGTTCTGCAAGAAACGAAGTCAAGAAAAAAAAGAAACGTTACCGAAGGTTCGACCGTAGGGAGATAAAGTTGTGGCTTAGGGAGGGACGAAGGGACGTTAGGGACGAGTTGTAAAACGAGGGGACGGAGAAAAGTGCGAGTTGTAGAGAGGTACAAAGTGGCGAGTTGTAAAACGAGAGGGCGAGTTGTAGAGGGGACGGAGGTTCGACCGTAGGGAGATAAAGTTGTGGCGAGTTGCGAGAGGACGAGTGAGACCGTAGGGAGAGCGAGACCGGAGCGGGAGATAAAAGAAGGGTTATGTTTTATGTTAAGAAAATATAATATTCTTAGGTTATGAAATAAATGACGAAGTAAATAAAAAGAGTATAAAAGGTTCTTATTTCTCAGAAGTTACGAAGTAACAAAGAAATAAGTTTCGAATTAAAGTAAAGTAGTGCGCCGAAAGATTAACACGGGACATTTGACTTTCCTATTATATTAACACATAGGCTTCGCCTTTTGAGAATGCTCGGTCACTACAAGAAGCCAGCCACAAAAAAAAAGATCCACTGATCCGGGGTAGGGGCAGGGTTTTAGTCGGTATTGCCTCTTCTCCCGCAGGGGTTCCTCCAGTCCCTGCCTGCTGGTTGAGGTTCTGCAAGAAAAAGACGGAATCTATACGGGCTACGTGAGTGAACTCACTGTATTTGATCAGCAAGTGCCACAGACTGAGTTTATTAACGGAACAAACAAGAGCCTTGCTACCTATACCGTCTTTCTCAAGACTCATATAGGTATTAGGACCACTCGACCAAACTGGTTTATACCTGAAACCTAAGCGCAATGGAAGAGTGAGATACTTTTGGCAATATGCTTCAAGCATTGAAGCCGCTCGCGTCAAAAGTTCAACGCAGAGATCTTCAACGCTCTGACCATGCTTATTGCCAGGGATATGGATAGTCCTCATAAACGCTACGCGTTTATTATACCATACCAATATCCTGATAAAGAGCAAAAAAACTCAATATCTGTTCGGGTTAGTACGCATTCGTATTTATTTTCTATACTATAATACGAAGGTATGAAGCGCGGTAGCCCGGAGACATAAGTCTTCATACTCGCCCTCTCTGACCGGACCCCACCCCACATGAGACATAAGCTCACTAAGGTTCTGAGGTGATGCTAATCACAAGAACTTTGGTTATGTTATATTTTCACATAAAAGACGTCTGGTTTCTGGCTTAAGCTAAGCCTATCACTATGCTCTTTGGTTAACTTACCAAAATAGTTGAGCTTTGGTACTTTACTTTCTAAAATACCCCGCCAACCTCGCGTGCCTAAACGCTCAGTAAGTTGAAATAATGAATTTGAGTTCATACTTTGAACTTAAAAAGGTTTAGCTTTTGCACTGAGGTACTCATCTGAACTCCGGGTGAGAGGGTCCCCTAAAGAATAATCAACACTAGGTTCTGAAAGAAGCGCTTGGTCGTGAACCAAGTAGTCGAACATTCCCTACTAAGGTAAGTCGAGGTTTAACCTCACAATAGACCCGTTCCTTTCGGGTGCCTCTGGAGCAAAAGAGTGCCTTTCACCAACACACTGATTACTAAGCACAGGTACGCCGGGGAGTGACGAACTCCCCTGGGATGACCCTGTTGGTGCCAACTTATAGAAATAGAAGAGGCCGCAGGTTATGTTTTATGTTAAGAAAATAGAATATTCTTAGGTAACGAAGAAGAAGAACTAATCAAGGCGCGAGTTTACGAGCGGGAGAGCGAGCGGGCTTGGTTACGAAGTCAAGATTCTGAAAAGATTCTGGAAAAGAAGTTGTGGCGAGTTTACGAGCGGGCTTGGGAGAAGTTGTTGTTCCATCAAACAAAAAGCGATGAGTTAGGAATCTCTCAACTGACCGATAAAAAACAACGTTCCAGAGGCATCTTCCATTCATATCGATTTGGGTCTTTCTGCACCATATTTAGATCTTCCCCTTCTTCGATCCGGAATTCCCAGCAAATCCTTGACTCCTCGAATACAATGGGATTTCACACCTGGCGAATCTTTCACTCTACCTCCTCTGATTAAGACTAAAGGATGTTCCTGCGAATTATGACCTTCGCCTGGAATGTGAGCAAATATATCATGTCGATTGCTCAACCGTACTTTGGCTATCTTACGTGGAGCTGAATTTGGTTTTTTCGGTCTTCTCGTCGGAACACGCGGGCGTACTCCTTGCTTCTGGGGACATTGATCCGAAGCTCGAGTACGGTCCGTGCGCCGTTTTTCTTCTCTACCATGACGAATCAATTGATTTAATGTAGGCATTCTTTCAGAACCTTCGGATAACCTTCGGAACCTTCCCCCCTTTGCCCTCTCACTAGTGGTTACTCCCGATCCGAAGCACCCCTTTTCCATTCATAGAGAGATCCAATCGTCAAAATCAATAAAAAGGCCATCATGGACCAAGATCCAAACGGATCAATCTTGTTGGGAGGTACTGCCCAAGGAAAAGAAAAGGTGACTTCCGGATCAGGGATAATAAATAAAATAGAAACCAGATAAAATCGTATATCGAAACGACTTCTGGCATCACCGGAGGGATCGGAACCACATTCGTGGGCCGACAATTTTTCTGGATAGGTCGAACTATTGGAAGCAAATGGAAAAGGAAGACCGAGTGGGATCAAAGAAACTAGCGGACTGATCACTAAATAGATACAAATAGGTGCAAATTCTGACATCACCACAGCCCACTTCGTTCTCTCGCTCTGCTCGCGGCGCTCCTTGCTCGCGGAGCGGCATACCGAAAAAATAAAAAGACTATATATATAAGAATATCTATGGCCTAGGATACTCTATGTTTTTTTGTTAGTTCCTTGAGACCTTCGGATCTTATCAAAGGAGTTCCCGTTGGTTGTCGCATGAATAAAAGGAAGCAATCAGTCGACCTGGGGACAGAAGACGTTACCTGGAAACGCTAAACCGACAGATCTTTTGGAGGATAAGTTATTTTTACAGATTAAGCGTTTTTTCTGTTTACTTCGTTTCTTGCAGAACGTTGGTTATGTAATATAATAACCTCAGAACCTCTTTATTTCATTAAGACACAACGCTATCTGATAGGTTGACGGGAGTCTTACCATTCATCCCTGAACAAGCAGAACAGACAAAAAAA
>JAHCZF010001702.1:0-13371 GCA_024174645.1 Lemna minuta
GTGGAAAGACCAAAAATCATCCTTAGAAGAGAGAAGATAAATTATAATATTTTCATTGTACCGTTTAGTCTCACACTAATAGAATGACTTTTTGCAAAGCAATTTGGAAATAAAAGTGAACTTGTTTCAATTACACTATTTTTCTGTGTGACGTTCATTTTTCCTTTGGTTTTATGAATAATCATGTATATTTATAGTAGTTTTCCTTCACCACTCCACATCTAGATGTCATGATAATGGGAAAAAAAGCACATATCTCTTGCTAACTCATGACCTTCTCTATATAAAGGCTAGCACTCTCTAGTGGGCTTAGTATTCCATTATCAAAGGTTTTACACATTCACTTGGTATCAAAGCTATGGATTTGTTCCTTGGCCTAACTATGGTGCCATCGTTGCATATGGGAATAGAACCCTAATGGGCTACCCTAGTTGTGTTTTACTCTAACACTTACTAGTGCTACATGGGCCATGTCCTGTGCTTTATTCAAGTGCTATTTCAGGCACCATGATGTCCTCTATATATAAAGGCTTATACTCTCTTATGGACTTAGTATTCTATTATCAAAGACTTTTCACAGTCTCTAGGTATCAAATCCATGGATTCATTCCTTGGCCTAACTATGGTACCATGGCCATCATTGGGTTTATGCCTAGATATTCAGCCATTGCTCATAGGGTAGCTTCCTCTCTCAAGGTTGTCATTGCCCCTTCTAGGCAACTAGTGGGTTGGTTTAGTTTATTTGAAGTTGATCTTCAAGTCAACTTAGAAGTTGATTGCAGGGTCAACTGATATGAATCTGAGTTGAGTTGAATCCATCAAGTCTACCCCAAATAGAAAAAGTCTGGCCCACCAACCTTGCCCAAGTCTCTTCTCTTGTATAGTGGATTGTGCCAATGCTGCCCCCACTTGTTCAACTGCTCCAACAATCAAGATAGATTCAACCCCTAAAAAGTATGAATCATGGAAGCGATGGAAGCAAGCTAAGTTTTCATTCACCTTGCTTTCACCACAAGTACACTTGCTTTTCTTGCTTCTAAGTCATTTTGGATTATTGATTTAGGGGCATCTTCCCACAAGACTGGTAATCCTACCTACCCTCTAGTGTCCATTCCTAATGGTTATCTGTGCCATAATAAAGGTCACAAGTTGACTAAACCTACTTCTCTTCCTATACATTAAATTATTTATGTCCCTCACTTCCTATAAGATCCATTGTTAATTTAAGGCAAGTTTGATGATATAAATATGCTTCTTATTTATGATTATGACTCATTTCATTCATTATTCTCTTTGCAATACTATTTTCTATTATTCAAAAAAGATGTGAGAAAGGTATGTCTTTACAATAGTAAGTACTGATGGCTTGAGCAATGGACCCATGACAACATTGAAACCCAAGCAAACTTAGAATAAGCTTTTCTAATCTATTAATTTTACTTCTTATATTAGTTATTTATTAAACATTAACTATTTGAATTATGAGTCCTCTTCACATCTAGGATTTTGCTCTCTTAGAAATGAATCATATTAATGTTTTTATTTTTTATTTCTATCGTTCCTTCTTTCCAATTTTTCTGTGTCTAATTGCTCATTCTTTTTGGTATTTTTAGGTACTAGGGAATAAAAAGCTTTTTTTTTTTATATTTTTACATGAGCTCTCTTTGTGTGGGGGCATGATTGGAAATAAAAAGGGAAGGGAAAAACCTTGATACATTAAGAAGCTCTCTCATGATCCATAGGTGCTAGCTCTTTCATGTTTACCAGGTGCTAGCCCTCTTGCAATCAACATGGACTAGCTCTCTCCAACACTCTCATATGTTTGCTCTCAACTACTCTTTGATTGCTCACTGTCAATTGTTGTTTGACCGCTCTCACTTGATCAGCACTCATCTGCTCACTCTGAAATGCTTAGTCCATCCTCTCACTCTGAAATTGCCCCCTTTTCCAAATTTTTATGCCTAAAAAATTCCCTAACAAATTTTGAAAAAGAGAAAACATTAGAGGTAATCAGGAAAAATTCAAATAAATTTAGTAAAATTAGAAAAAAGGAAAAATTCAAGAAAACACTTAACTTATAATATTTATATCTTTTCGGGAAAAAAACTCCTTTTTGAATGAACTTTTTGTCATTTTACCCCTTGTTTACCTTCTTTTTTATTGTACAACTGGACTTAAAATGCAAACAAGCTAGAAAAATGAAATTATTATTGGAAAAGATGTTTTCTTTACGTTTTCATCCATATCGTTCTTTAGTCGTAACTTATGATCATGAAACTTGTGCATACATGATAAATTCATCCTTATTTGACCTTCAAAAAGGTCAAATATCAATTATACATAATATTCACCAGAATTTAATATAAAATTAGCTTATGAATAATATGGCATGATGATTACAAAATTTTCATCAAAAACTGATAACATGGGTAATAACGATGCAAATTATTCCTGAAAATCGTCAAAGAATAATGAATTAAACAGATAGAAAAATACATGTTACAAAGCTTCTTTTTGTTGAACGTTAGATTGGATGGTTTCTATAATATTAGAGAGAGATGGGAAATTCCAGGGGAGAGAGAAGGGAGGGTGAGAGGAGAAAGGGGATGATATAGTTGTTCTCGTTTATTGGGCGTTTAAAAGAGATAAAGAGATGGACTTACGGATAGAGAGAGATAGACATAGAGTGGTATGGTCTATTTATTTTGTTTTCTAAGAGAAATAGACAAAGATAGTATTACAGGTTTCCATGTTTGGCTTGATATGAGAGAATTTAATTACAAAACAAAACTCAAATGGATAGAATGGATTTACGAGTGATCCGCAAGTCTAGATGGAGGAAAAGATCAATGACTAGCATTCAGATGAATATACGGATTTCGATCCATAAACCTCCATCAACTTAACGGAGCAATTTGCAGATCAATGGAATCACGATCAGCGAATCTAACTGGATTTATGCGTCATCTGAGGATCCGATAAAATTGCAACTAATCTGACGAACGGATTTCAGAAAATCCCCGAACAAAAGTACGGCAAACCCCCTGAACCAACTTAACTTCTCTAAGCCGCGGAATTCTCCGACGTGGCCGGAGATTTTGGGTGATGGCTGACGACGATCGGCGGGCGAAGCGCCTTCTGGGACGCAATTTTCTCCTTTCGGGCGTTGTACATAGCCTCCGTTTCAACTACAACTAACCTCTTAACCTGTAAGACGAATAAAAATTATTTTCTAAAAATGGGTCTCGAAAAGAGGGGAAAAAGGGCGAGATCCTGGAATATCGACCTGATTGAGCATACCCAGAAGAGAAGGCGTGTTCCGGTGGACGACGGTGCGATTGCAGCGGCGTAAGCGCATGGCGTCGAGGGTGCGCCGGTGGAGACGCCTAGTCCCCGGGAGACCGCGGACCTGCGTGATGTACAGACGCGGACTCCATTCCATGGGAACGCAAGCTTTGAAGGCTTTGAACGCGCTCATTTTCTCCCGCTTCCTTCTCCCTTGAGATCGAGACTCTTGCTATTGGAGAGAAAGACGGAAGCCTGCTAACAAGACTAGGGTTTCAGGGTAATGTGGAAGAAGAGGCGAATGGGCCGATATAGCAAACGATCGGGCCAGCCCAGAGCTTATAAATTTAAGGAGAAAGAAAGGGGAAAAATTGGTGGCATTGCGTTTAAAATTTGGTATTTGGGGAGCAAATACTGAATTGCTACTTTAATTGATCTTAATTTTTTGCCTCTTCAAGGACTTCTTGCTTTGTAAATAGAAGTGAATTCACTATTTTGATTACTCTCTCGTATGATATAAAGTGACATTCATTTAGTTTCATCAAAGTTTTTTTTAGATTTTCCAATTATATGCTTAATTTTCTATAAGAATATAATTTTAAGTTATCAAATAAATGCTAAATGAAAATAAAAATAAAAATGAAATGATGATTCTGAAATCTCAATAGGCCCTATGACTCTTTATCTCTATATTGCCTCCTTTTGTACCTCTCATCATCTACTCTCTTCATTAAAAAAACTCTCCTTTTTCACATGGCATCAAAGCAGGTCTCCGAATTTATTTATTCATTATCAACCTTCTTTTGAGGTGGTGGAGTCTTCCCATACATTTACCCTACGCCATTATCTAGTTGCACTCAGACATCTTCTTGGTGATTGATTGAAGAGGTCTTCTTGGTGACCCACTAAATTCCTTTCACTCTTGCAATATCTCTTGCAATTTCTTCATCTTTCTCACCCTGATAGTGATCTCTCCCCCTGAAGAGATTACTTTTCTACATTTCTACACAATGATCTATGCATGTTCGCACTTTGCACATGGGACAATGCATACCACTTTCTGCCCTCTCTAGTTGCAATGGCAGCTAAGATGCTCGTTGGCAGCTACAATGTTCTCTCTTCCTTCAGCAATCATTGATAATGGCCATGAACATAATGATAGGAGCTTATGGTTGATCTTTTATTATTTTTTATTTTTTCAATGAATACAAAATGAAAATTCTAATTAATAGAAAGGAAAAAAATTAAGAAAAATAGAAAATAAAAGAAGAAAAGGGTAAAAAGAAAATGAGTAAAAGACAAATAAGAGAAATTAGAAAATATTCAAAAAATAAAAAAAACAAAGGAGAAAGAATGTTCTCGAACACTCAATCTTCCACTATCAAGCCCCTTGGCTCCCTCTACTAGTGCTAGTGTCTGTAACAACTTCCTTAGGCCAAGCTTTTGTTGTTTCCCTTGAGCCTTCATCCTCAACTTTACTTTGTGTTGGGCTTCTATGAGAAAAAAAAAGAGGAAAATTATGGTCTAACTCTTCTATGAATGGTGAACCCTATGTCTATAGGAATAAGTGACCCAACAGAGTAGGCCCAATATGGAGTACAATAAAAACACATAATTACCAAAATACTTGAGATAAATACACATATATCTCTTCATAAAGCCATTTTAAGGCCAAAACCCTATAAAGAGGGTTCTCTCCCCCCATTTTCTCTTTTGCTTGGACATATGAGGCCTTGTTCTTGAGAAAAAATGTTTCTTTCACCCAGTTTATGTTACTTTTGCATTTCATTCATGATTTTGTGAGAGATTTTGTGGGATTATCATGAGTTGCCCTTGAAAGTCATGCGAAGTTCATGATTGAATGCTGATGCTCCTCTTAAATGATTGCTATCTATAGCCATTGATCAAGAAAAATAGAATCATCTTCGTGATGTCATCAGGTTAGTAATCAACTCGCTCATTTATTAAAGGTGAATTAAGAGTTAGATTAGGAGTAGGCATAGGATTTTTAGCTTATATTTGATGATTTTTCATGTTTCTCTCACTTATATCCTTTGACAAAGCGAATCCGCAAGGTCGTTGAAAACACGCAGATAAGCGTCAAAACAATTACCCAACTCACCAATTTTAAATGTTAATCATGAATTAAGGAGTATAGTGGTGAATAAGGGTCGGATCCACGGAGAATCAAGGTATTTTCGATGTATTCTTTGAAATTCGATAAAATCGAAGGATGAAATGAGGTGAGAAATTAGAAATTTCAATATTTTTAGAAATTTAACTCAAAGGCAAATCCACCTAATCAAAAGTCATAGAATTTGGATCAAGATTCGCGTAGAAATTGACGAGTAAATCATATATAAATTTTTGAACGAAAAGATAGCAACAAATTAAATTGACTTAATCTACGATTCAAAATTAAAATCTAATATTATAGGAAGAAAGATTAGGATGAAAACACGATTTCTAACCCAAGATAGCGCTCATATTGATCCAATTGCTTGTCGAATCAGAGGCTTTTCATTCCGCGAAGTCAAAGACAATAGTTGGCGTTCAAGAATCAATTTCTCCCTATTCTCTCAATGAAATCTCACTTTCAAATACTCCTTGGATGCGGAAATTGATCTAGAAGCAAAGGGAAGCAAGATATTCAAGGATTGTGATGTCTAAATAGTTCGATTACTAAGATAACCCAAGAATGATTTACATCGTTGAAGAACATCTCAATTTATTATGAGAATTGGGCGTAAAAGTCATATCGGCGTTAAATCTTCGATCAACGGCTCTAATGAAACACATATATGTGAATTTTTACACTGAAATCGTATCTGCTGGATTGGAGATGGACCGCCAAGACCTCGCCACGTCGCGCATGAAGAAGTAACGTCAGAAAATGCTTGTCGTCTTGATCTAACGCTCTAGATACTTTTTGAGCTGTTTTAATCTCAACTGTTATAACTCCTTAGATGAATGACTGAAATTAAATCATCTTAAAATGATTCGGTGACGAACTAGAGTGCGCCACGTAACTCGTCACTTAAGTGATGCTTGACAATCGCAATCAAATCGCGCGATCAAACTCTCCACATGACGCCACGCCACTTGCGCATATTAAAACAAAAAAGATAGTCTCACATGACACAATTTAAGGAAATCTGATGCGTATATAAGTAAGAGTTAATTAATGAGATAGCATAAACTCTGAAAAGAGTGCTTAATGTCACTAATTACACTCACGTGCACACACGCGTAGATACACACGCGCGTGCCACGAGGCGTGTTCATATGCTGCCACGTGGCGATGCGCTTTTTCGTCCGCACCACGTGTGCCACATTAGCACATGATATAAATCTGATTTTTTTATTCTTTTTAATTCAAAATAAATCCAAATAAATTCATTAAAATTTATAAAAATTCCATAAAATTATAAAATTCATATATTTTAAAATACAACTCCAAGTTAATCCAAATTTGTTTCATTAGATCAGAAATTAAATTATCTATCATTATTAAAATTAAAATTTAATAAATAACAATAGAATAAATTTTTACTTAAAAAATATAATCATTTGTTTTAGAATTTAAAACTTAGAAAAATAAATGAGTGTATAAAAAGTATTTTCTCGTATTATTTAACATTAAAACCTAATTATAATCTTAAATAAAAATAGGGATAATCTAATCTTAAAAATATTTCGCTTAATTTATCATAATTATCCTTAAATTAGTGCATTTGGAGATTATAACTTATTTTCATAGAATGATAGATAAACACTAAAAAATATGATAACATGCATTAGAATGGAATGTTTTATGCCTTAATTTTCATTAATAATCATATATTGTTATGTCTAATTTGTATGTTATCATCCTTTTTCTAACTATTCCACTATCTTTATTTTCTCGTCTTTTTTCATCCTCTAATTTGACTAAATATTACTGCCTTTTTGTATCTCGTTGTCATCAATCTGACTCCTTACGAATTTGACTCCTATTCACCACCTTACTTGATTTCCATCCTCTTTAGGGTGTGTTCAATATTATTTTTAATGCGTACACACGTAATTAATAAATGCTTAAATAACCATGCGCAAGTCCTCCATCAACATGCATTGATTAGGTGCCATTTTGTTCAGGCAACGCGTACTTGCCACCACATTAGCATGCCATGTCAGAACTCACAAATAAAATCGATTTCAATCTAAAAATTCTTGAAATGTCCTTAGAATTTTTAGATAAATAGAAAAATTCAGGAAAATCCATTTAAACTCCAAAAAAATTAGAAAATTCCAAAAAGGAAAAAAATATAGAAAACCCCCCTTAAGCCTAAAATATTCATATTTTTCCACAAAAAACTCCTTGGATCAAATTTTTGCCATTGTGATCATGTTTTTTGTCTTCTTTTTCATCATATCTTGAAAGAAAATTATAAAAATGATAAACCAGGTAAGTTTGCATGAGAAATTACTTGTTTTCTTTGTTTATCTTCATCCTTATCATTCTCCGTTTATGCCTATGACCATGAAACTCATACAAACATGATTAACCATCCTTGTTTGACCTTGAAAAAATTCAACCATCAATAATACATAAATTAACCAAAATTTAGTGCAAAGTTAACCTATGAACGTTATGATCTGATGAATGCAAAACTTTCATGAAAACATGATAACATGCATAGTAATGATGAGAATTATGCCTAAAATATATGTACAAATGATGAATTAAACACATAAAAATGTATGTTATCAAAGCTTTCTTTATTGGTCAATGTAGTATTTTGGGCTAAAAGATTTGATTGCCACTAATAAAGGATGATGTAGTGGCCTCTCATTGGCCACCTCAAATTCTAACACAAGCTATGGTGCCAACACTAGCATATGTAGTGCCCTAGGGTTTGATGGCACATCTTTATTTTGAGGCTACAACCTAAAAAGATTTACTACTACCCTTTATAGGATTTGAAATTTGAATTTCTGATGTCCAAGGTATTAGAGAGGGAAAACATGGCAATTTGACGGTGTCAAAATTGAGGTAGATTCGACCATGTGTATGAGGAGAGAAAATTAGTCAACGGTCTAGAAGTTTTCAAATTCAAAGCTTAATATTTGTCCCTCTTAATAGAGTTTTGCGATAAAATTTTGTGGGGAAATATGTCTCTTTATGTTCTGCCCATCTTTACCATTTGATTCTATAAAGGCTACAAAATTTAGAGTTTTTCATGTTCTATTAAATTCCTTTAGCATTGGCTAGCCACGTGAAAGAAGGCTGCGATAGATCATCATTAGTGATCAAATCATTATTTATAGTGAGTTTCTTCCTTCTTTTGGTCATTCTTTGTGTTGGATGCAAGATGCCATGTCAAGGAGAAATATACATACTCTTGATAACCCTAACATGCTAGTTGTGTCCATGCATCATATACTATGTTTAGGGCTTCGTTAAGATTCTGACAATGAGACTATCTATGTTTTATGGTTGAATGTGATGAAAATATGACTAAGTCTTATCATGCCTCATTTCTTACATTTTGATTATGTTATGAGACTAACCTTTCTTGACTTCCTGGAAGTCAAACGATTGAATTCTCACATTTTTATGAGTTATGTGAATGTAAGGAAATATGTGTAATGAGAGCATGGATAGAAATTATCTATAAGGAGAGGAAGAAAATAGTTCATCAACCTTTTTAGGAGGGTTTTAAGAATCTTTCCACCTTTTAGTAGGTTGGTAAAACCTTTCTTCTTCTTTAAGAGGTTAGTCAACCCTTTTTAGGTGGTTAGTCAAATATTTCCATATTTTAAGAGATTGGTCAAAATTTTACATCTTTTTAGGAGGTTAGTCAACTACCTCCTTAGGAGGACCAACTTATTCCACCTTTTTAGGAAACTAGTTAGTCCTTTTTTCTTAGAAATCAAGATGGTCATAGTAATTCTTGACAAGTCAAAGGTAGTCAAAGGCATTCTTTAAGTTTCAAAGAGGTCAGATTTTTTCTCTTTTATTCATTATTAATTGATAACATGCAATTTCATGCATTAATATCACACATTTTATGTACTTTTTCTCTAAAACTATAATCATAAATGCATGTTATCATGATTTAAAATGATTAAAATGATAATTTTATATTTAAGAGAATGTTCTTGATATTTCATTACTTAACAACATTTTAAGAGCATTTAATAACATTTATTCTCAAAAAAGAAAGAAAGAAAGGAAGCCTCTCTCTCCCCAACTTCTCATTCTCTATTTTTATCTCTTCCGTAACCTCCGTCTCCCATCTCTCTCTCTCTCTCCCTCTCCTTCCTTCTCTCCTTCTCTCCTTCCTACATAAATTATCTACCTCTTCCTCCATCTCTTCTTTGCTTTCTTCGAACGCCTCCTTTCTCCTTTCTCCTTTCTTCGTGTGCCTTGTCTCTTCCTCTCCCTCCTTGTCACAATCTCTCTCTCTCTCTCTCTCTCTCCCCCTCTCCCAATCTCTCCTTCGCGAGTCTTCTTTTCTTCTCTGCCTCTACACCTTTCCCCTCTTCCTCTCCTTCCGTGTGTCTGCGTTCTAACAAAGCGAATCCGCGTGGTCACTAAATATACACAAATAAGAGTCAAAACAAATACTAAACTCACCAATTTAAAGAGATAATCACAAATTAAAGATGTAGTGGTGAATAAGGGTCAAATCCACAGAGAATTAAGGTATTTTTTTAAATAATCTTTGAAATTAGATCAAATCGAACGATAAATTGAGGTGAGAAATTAGGGATTTTGATAGATTTAGAAAGAGAACTCAAAGACAAATCCACGAAGCCAAAAATCACTCGATTTGGATCAAGATTCGCGGAGAAATCAAAGAGCAAATTAGGTTGAATTTCCGAACGCGAAGAGAGAGAATTTCAATAGAAAATCTAAATTTATCTAAATGTACAATCCTAAATTATAATATAATGATACAGGATGAAAGATTATGAGGAAAACACATAATCTTACTTGAGATACCATGATCCAATTAATCTTCGGATCAACGGCTTTTCATTACGCAATTTCGAAGACAATCATCGGCGTTCAAGAGACAAATTCTCCCTATTCTTTCGACGAAATTTCACTTTCAACCACTCCGTGGACGTGGAAATGTGCCAAGAAGTGATTGGAAGTAAGAGATTCAAGGATGGTGGTGTCTACATAGGTCGATTACTCGAAACGTCCAAGAATAATTTACATCGTTGAAGAACATCTCAATTTATAGCAAATTTCGGCGTAACTGTGGAATTTGGCGTTTCATCCTTGATTATTGGCTGAAATGAAACACCAAGCTTTGAATCGTTATAGTTAAGTCACATCCATTGGATCATAGATGGACTGCCAAGATCTTGCCACGTTACACGCGAAGAAGTAATGCTTGAAAATGCCATTCATTTGATCTTGATCTAACACACCGGATATGTTTCCGTCAGGTTTCATCTCAACTGTTATAACTTCTTTGATTAACGGCTAAGATAAATCATTTTAAAAATGATTCACCAAGGAACAAAAATGCGTCATGTACCCACCGACTTAAGTGAAGATTGGCGGTCTTCTTTTAACGCGCAAATCAGACACTCCACGTGATGCCATGTCGCTTGCGCACATAAAAACAGACAAATAGTCTTACATGAAAAAAATTCAGTTGAATGCACGCGTATATAAGTATTATGCAAATAAGGAGATAACAAAAATCCTTAACATGGTGCTTTCTCCTTGTTCACACACATGATGTGCACACACGTGCGCACACAGGCACACACACGTGCACTCACACGCGCGTACGTATACACATTCTGTGACACGTGGCTGTCTCATATGTCGCCACGTGGCATAGAAATTTTCGTTCATGCTACTTCAGCTGCCACATTAGCATGCGTTTAAAATTTTATTTATTTATTTAATTCAAAATAAATCAAGTTAAATTCATAAAAAATTCTAAAAAATTCTAAAAAAATCCCTAAAATTAGAAAATAGATATCTTTTAAAATACAACTCCAAACTAATACAAATTTATTTTGTTGGATCATAAATTAAGTTATCTATCATTCTAAAAAGTTATTATTTAAATAACAAGATAATTTTTTGTTTTTTTTGAAAATACACTCGTTTCTCTTCGAAATTAAAACTTGGAAAAATAAATGAGTACATAAAAATATTTATCTTATTATTTAACATTAAAACTCAATTATAATCTCAAATATAGATGGGAATAATCTACTTTAAAAATTATTTTTAAAAATGCATAATTATCACTAAAACAGTGCATTTTGAGATTATAACTTAAAATTGCATGAAATGATAGGTATACACTCAAAGTATGATAACATGCATAACAATGGAATGTGTTATGTCTTAATTTGCATTAATAATCATATAATTTGCTTGTTATCATGTGCGCGCATATAGGGGAGGAAGAGATCCTCTCCTCCTCCCCTTTCTTTCCCATTTTCGACTTCTCCTTCCCCTTCTCTCCTCCTCTACTCCACTCCTCAATCTCCCATCCATTTGCTCTTTTCTCTCTCTTGCGCGATGGATTTCTCTTCCATCATGCTACGGATCGCTCTTCTTTCTCTGTCTTGTGATCCCTCTCTCTCTCTCCCTCTTCCTCTCTCTCATGACGCCTCTCCCTCTCTCTCTCTTTCTTCTCCTCTCCCCCTCTTCTCCTTCTTTCTCCCCTCTCTAACTCTCCCACGCTCTCTTCTCTTATCTCTCGCCACATAAATTTTTCCATCGTGAGGAGAGGCACGAGGAGGAAATTCATCCTCTTCTTTTTCTCTCTCCTCGTCGCACCACCCTTGTGTCTCTTGACGAATTGAGACCGTGAGGTCGTTGAATACACACGGTCACTAGTCAAAACAATGACCAAAATCATCAATTTTAAGAGATAATCACGAATTGCATAGTATAGTGGTGAATAAGGGTCGATTCCACAGATATTTAGGGTAATTTTTTATGATCTTTTAAAATTTGATCAAATTGGATGATGAATCATGGTGAGAAATTAGGGAAATTGATATATTTCAAAAGAAGACTTGAAAAGAAATCCACAAAATCAAAAATCACTGAATTTGGATCAAAATTTATGGAGAAATCATCAAGTGAATAAGAGAGAAATTTCTGAAATTCAAAATCATGAAAAACAGAGATTGAAATTGAAATTGACTATAATTACAATTCGAAATTCAAATCTAAAGCTATACGAAGGAAGATTAGTACACAATATGATCTCTAACCCAAGATTGCACTCAAATTGATCAAATTATTTTCCGGATCAAAGGCTTTTCATTCCTGAATTTGAAAAACAATAGTTGATGTTTAACAGTCAATTTCTTCCTATTCTGTCAACGAAATTTCACTTTCAGGCGCTCCGTGGATGGGAAAATGAGTCTAGAAGTGATTGTGATGTTGGATAATTTAGAAGATGTATCTAAATCCTAGAATTTGGGAGGATCTATGAATGATATCACTGTTATGTAGATGATTAAATCAGTGAGAATGCAGAGTAGGATAATTCAGAAATGTGAGGAGAATATAGATGAGATTATGATAGATTATAATGATATAAATATGAGTGTATATATATAAGAGAAAGAAGTAGGAGAATAGAATAATAGGACAATGATTGGGGAGTAGATAACAGTGAGTATAAAGGAGAAGGATGAGGTGAGGATAATATATTATATAATATAAATTTGCAGATGATGGATTTAGGAGATAAAATAGATAAATTAGGTAGGATAGTGAGGAAGAGAACAGATAGGGAAGGACGATCAATGTTGGACTTATTATAGTATTAAGAGAACTATTGATCACGGTTTTTAAAAGATATAGAGGATGATACCTGAAAATGGCGTGAAGTAGATGTCCTTGAAGATCTCCACACGACCAAGATGATTCCTCTATTTGCTTCTTACTTTAAATGGATGAAAGAGGATAGAAATTGAGGGAGAAGAGATAGGGAGATAGAATGCGGAGAGAAGAAGATGCGGGAGAGGGTGATGGAGACACGGGGAACATGAACACAGGGAAAAAGTAACCGGTAACCAAACTTTCATTCAAAAACAACATCA
>JAHCZF010001703.1:0-13352 GCA_024174645.1 Lemna minuta
TATTTCTATGAGTATGGGTGTGGGTTGTGGGCCTCAAGTGGGCCCTTTCCTCTCTTGGCCCACCAAGGGCTCTATAAGAGGGGAAGGGACCCCCACAAACCCTAGCCGTCATTTGAGAAAAAGAAGGAAGATCCTCTTCTCGAGTGGCTGCTCACGGAAGGCCGGGAAGGAGTCCAACCGCCGCCGCCGCCGCCGCCGCACGCCTCGTGCCGCCGCCGCCGCCGCGACGACCGCCGCCACTCCTTGCCCCGGCCACGCTGGTACCCCTACTGCTGCTCCAGCCGCCGCCGCCGACCTAGCGCCGCCGCCCTTGTTTCCGCCCCGCCGCTGCTGCTCAGCACCTCCTCCACCTCCATCACCATCGCCGACCATCCCCGCTTCTCCCCGGCGAGACCTCCTGCCTCTCCGGCCAGCTCCTCCCCCCTTCCCACGATTTCGCCTTCCCTCCCCTCCATGGACCCTCATCCCCTCCCACAATTTCCCCTCAAACCCCACCTCCGGCGAGCGTCCCGGCCGCCCCTCCCGTCCTCATCCTCTCCCCGATTTCCCCCTCTCTATCGACCTCCAGGAACCCCCGCCACCGCGCCTCGCCGCCGCCACGAACGGCCGCCCCTATTTCCGCGTCCCGCTGACCCTGAAGTCCCGCTCGATCGCAGACGACGACACCACCCGCTCGCCTCCAGCCCCTCCCCGCAGAGCTCCGCCCCCAAAACCGACACGGGGGTCGTCGCCCTTGCTTCATCCCCCCATTCCGCCGCCCGGCGAGCCCCCTTCCGCTCCGGAATCGCCGCCAAGAGCCCCTCCTCGCCGTGCGCCGCTCCGCCCCCTGCAGTGAAACCCTATCCCGCGAAAACGAAATGGACGATTCCCGCTGAGTCGACTCAGCGGGAATCGGCCACCCGGGAATCGTTCCCTCCCAACCGGACCTGTCCAGTCCCCGAGTCAACCCGGACCGGTCCTGATCTGATCGGACCGCCCCGGTCGCGCCAGCCTAGCCTGGCCAGGTCGCCCAGTCCAGACCGCCTTGACCCAACCAGGCCAGCCGCCCAGTCACGCCGCGCCACACCTGGTCCACGCCAGGCCAGCCCGGCCCGGACCGGCTCGACCCCACCGGGTCCAGCCCGCCAGTCCGCCTCGAGCCGGGACCGAACCACTCGGTCCCGGTCCCGCACAGTGGCCGTCCCAGCCCGGTCCGAACCGCCCGAACGACCCAGCCGGCCCAAAACCATCTGCAGCCAGCCCTAGCAGCGCCCACTCACGGCCAGCACCGGCCCAGACAACCATGCACGGCCCGGATCGCCCAGAACCGGCCCCGACTGCTCCGAGCCGGCCCCGACCGCTACCTCCCGCCTTCCCGTGTTCGCCGCGACCCGTCTTGCTCGCCACGACGTGTCTTCGCCCCGCCCCGCGCCGACAGCTACTCCGCGCTCCCTCGCCGACTCGCCCCGGCGTCCGCCATCGCTGCCGCGTTCAACGACCTCCCTCGCCCTGACCGACCGGGCTCGCGCCCCGCAGGTTAGCTTCGTCCCCTCTTTCAAGTTAATTACTTTTCGAATCATTTCCTTTACTCGTCTCCACCGCCGTTGGACGACGTAGATAGGATAGAGCGGATATAGGATCGAGATCTTTCACGCGTACGTCAGGTCCGGTACCGAGCGTGGGCTGCAGCCTCCTGGCTAATCCACGACGAGTGACTCCACGCCTCCGGACGTGGATCGAGAGGACCTCACCCTATCCATCATCGCGAGTCTCCCCGGGTCACCCGGAGTCGACTTCGCTGATCGGCACGCCTGCCTGCACTTAGGGTTAGGTTCGGTCACCTACTTAGGGTCTAGGATTTGCTTATCCATAGGTTAGGGTTGACCGGCCACCTCCGGTCAACCTCAGTCCCATTGATCAGGCACGAGGGTTTTCACCACCGTGTCCTGCATCAAGAAACCATCAAATCCTCTCCTCAATGAGATCAATGGTCAAGATGAAATATGGAGCAAAGAATCGTTATGGTAAAGTCACGACCGCCAAATCTCCATCGGATTTCCATAATCATGTGATTTATCCATGTGAAGGGGAAGTGTCATTTAATCATGTCCGTTAGATCTAGATCGGACGCTTTAGATCTATCACACATTAGGGAAGTCCATTGAATCCATTTAATTTGGACTATTATAACTCTTTGTATGAACATTCAAGATTGCTCGACACATATAAAACTGAGAGTTGACTTGGTCAACTCTCTATTCTAGAAGCTTTTTGGAATGTTCTAGAGCTTTCTAGAATCTTCTAGATGCTTCTAGAATCTTCTAGATGTTTCTAGAATCTTCTAGAATATTTAATGCTTCTCCTAGAAGCTTGTGGAGTCTTCTAGATTACCCTAGAAGATTATGAAAGCTTGTGGAACTTTCTAGATATTCTAGTAAGTTATGGACATCTTCTAGAGAGAGAGTCTCTAGAAGCTTCTAAGGAGCTCACTTCAAGCTTGAGCAACCTAAAAGAAAGCAACTCAAGAGCATCCTAAGGGAGTGAAACCCTTGTGAAGGAAGGGTCAAGCTACTTGCATAGTTAGAGAAAAGAGAGAGGGAAACATAGCATCTTTGAAAGAAGCTTTGTGAAGAGGTAATACTAAGTGTGGCTCTTCTTGTTGGTTAGTCCCTTTAGTAAACTTGTTCTCTTTCCTCCTTTTTTCCTAGCTGTTTTGGACCTCTATTGTAAACATTTATCATCCCATTTAAGAAGGTTGTTTTTCTCCAATTTGTTAGTGGGTTTTGTCTAATCTCATCCCTAGACTCTTGGTGGATACTTAAGATTAGTTGAATACATACTTTAGACTCCTTTATTCTAAAGATCCTCAACAAAAATAAATCATTAAGTCCGATAATATGCGTCACATAGCCGTTTCACTTAAGTGAAAATCAAGGGTTAAGATTAAGTCCGATAATATGCACCAATTCGATGTTCCCAATGATGCCACACCTCCTGAAACACCAAAACAACCCTATTTCAAGTCTTGGGTTGAAAATATTGAGAAGTTTTTTTGGCTATAAATAGAAAGACTTTATGTTAAATTAAAACCAGCCAATTAAGGCCTAATACTAACATTATTCCCTTGATTTGGTGTCGTGTATGCGTCATGTGTGCACCACGTGGTGCCCTAAGGCATTGTTGTATGTCGCCACACAAGCACATGCACCACGCCAACTTCCACGTTAACGTGCACTAAAAATCCCTCCCTTTCAACACTTGAATTGAAATAAATTTATAAAAATCAAATTAAATTATAAAAATCTAAATTTTTTATAAAAAATTTAAAAAAATCATATCTTTCAAATACAACTCATTTTTAATATAAATTTATTTGTTTGATTATAAATTAAACATTCTATCTTCACTGTAATTTAATTTAAGAAAGAACAATATAATCAATTTTGAACTCCAACAAAAACTAAATTCCTTAAAAACTAAAAGTACTAAATGTACTAAAAATTACTAAAAAATATTTAACTCCAAAATATACTAAATATACTAAATTTTCTTGGAACATCATCACATGTTGTTAATATCTTACGTAGCATATTTATAGCTACCACACCATATGAGAGATGGAGAGGGAATAAGTTAGATTTCTCCTACTCGAGGGTATAGCGACGTCTTACTCGTGCAAGAAAATATGACATAGATAAGCTAGAGTCAAGGACTAAGTTATGTAGATTCGTGGGACATTTAAACTAGAAATTTGAAGATTACTTTTATTTCCCTAAAAAATAATATATATTTTTTAGGAGAAAGGTTGTCTTTATGAAAGACGAATATATGTTGTCGAGAGATAATGAGAGTAAAGTAGTCTAATGAGAAGTTTTAAATCTAGACAAAAGCGGTATCATATTTGATGAAAACTAAGCCCTTTAAGTTGTTCAAGTATACATGGAGGAGTTGCATCAGTCATGTAGAGTCCAAGACAACTAGATTAATTTGTGGGACATATCTTCATGAATGATGTTAATACTTTCCTCTCAATGATTAATATTATGTGGCCAATAATCCAAATCATGCTTTCATATATCTTGTTTGTATTCAATGAAATGAAATTTATTCATTGTTATTCTTTTTATGATTTTTGTAATGAAGTCCACAAGCATATGTAATGATTAAATGAATTATGATAACATAATAATACATCGATCACTAATCTTTAAATATAGTTTATAAACTTTCCTATTCACGGGATATTATAGAAGTACATCAAAGTATATGTAAAGAATAATACTTTATAATCAAGATCATATGAGGAGTATGGCAGAACCTATGACCATGGGTACAGAGATACCAATGATATATAGTGGGTGCATTTTGGAGAAAGAGTTAACAAAATTGATCTGTACGAATCCGTAAAAGGTATTAAACCTAACTGTCGATCAAGTCTATTCATGTCATAATTATCTACGTGCTCCTTTGACTTAAGACACTAAAGACATCTTGTTAATAGATGGTCATGTTTTGATTATGACTTACAAATCCCTAGTTATAGGATCTCTGAAAGATCATATATTAAATTTGGTATGAAGTCTCCGAAGATGATTGTGTTGTCAAGATGAAATCGTCTGCCCTCAATATTTAAAGAGACTGACTCAAGGAATGAGATACAATAAAATCCTTGACCACATTAGTAAAAATAATTAGAGGAGTGCCCGGCGATTTTCTCCACACATCAGTAATAACTTTAGTGACCGATTAAGGTTTGACAGTTGACTATGCATTAAGTCATACACGAGTCTTGTGCATACGAAGGATTATACATACAAAGTGATTGATGATAGAAATGTTTTATATGAGATTTCTTAGATACTTCATATCTCATAGAGTACGTGGTATAGTTTAGCACCGAACGGGTTGATAATCCAACCTATCGATCTGGTTAAATTGATCCCCAAATAATTAACCTATATATTGATGTACGTTGATAGCAGGCAAAAATATGCTCTAAACCATCCTTTTATCTGCATTTTGATCATTAAAAGTTTGAAATCAACAGGGATTTTGCATGTTATCATGATGTCATGCCTGAAATAATCACTTTTTCATTGCATTTTAAGTGAGTAGTTAATTAAAAATAATTAGTGCTTTTATGAGGAATTTTAAGTAATAGATAAGGACTCTCATAAATAAATACTTTATTAGTAATTTTTGGACAAAATAATTCACAAGTTTTTTTTAGCACTTACTTTAAATAAAATCTTATTTTTTGATTCTGAAATAATCATTTAATAGGCTTCTTTAATTTTCGGTTATATCAATAATGCCCTAAATGGGCTTATTTGTACTTATGTGTTTTTTGAGGAACTATGGACATGCAATGTACAGGAATCGTGTGAGCCAATCACACGATGAGGAAGGAGGTTGTGTGCACAACGATGTGTACACAGGCAACCTGCGTTTCACCTGCAAGGTATAAGCACCGACATGTGCTTGGCGTCTTTCACCAATCAGATGGAGGCAAACCGGGCGCTGACCGATGGCAGCGACTAGCACCAACGCGCGTGTGGAGCAAACCACACCGAGGGCCTAACAAACCTGCAAAAGAGGGGAAATCGCAAAGCTTTCGAAAGATTTTTTTAAAAGGCAACGAAGAGAAGCGGAGGGGACGTTCTTGATTCCTCGTCCGAAATCGATCGGCCTGGAGGACACAGCGAGGAGGAAGATCCAAATCGAAGCAGAGGAGATTGAGAGCATTCGCGTGGAGTAGAATCTCCCAATCGAAATCTGCAAATTAGGTTTGCAAATTAAGTTTCGGTCTGAAAACATTGTTCAGATTCTTTTATGTTTTTTTTGTTGTTTTCTATTCTTTCTTCTTCTTCCGATTTGAACTATTCAGGATAGATACTTCAGACTGCATTTCAAATTTAGTTGTTTAGGTTATTGCTTGTTTTTCTTCTCTTCTCATATTCTTCTTTGTTCTGTTCCGAATTAAAAAATTTAGTGAAGTTATTTGTGTTAAGTAATTTCGTAAATTTCTATTGCTGTTTTTTTTTCTCTTCTTCTCTAAATTGAAAAAAAATGCAGAGTAAGAATTCGTATCTCAATTTTAATTCAGTATATCCCTGATGATCCTTCTCTTGTCTTCGGAAATGAACAGTTTAGTGTAAACTGCTTGTCTGAGATTTTAATTCTTAGTTTTTGTGGTTCGTAATTAGAATAATCAGTGAGCTTAATTGAGTTTATGAGTCTGAATCGCTTATGTTAGTTAACTGAATTCAGGAGAGTTAGTTTTTCTCATAAAAGAAAGGTAGAAAAAGTGATAAAATGAAATTGTTTCTCTTTTTAGTCTTGGTCTTGATTCTTTCCTTTTATTAGCTGAGGATTTTTAAACTACAAAAGAGATTTAATATACAGGTTTTTCTGCAGATTGAATAATTCTCTGTTCTGAATTGATTCATGAAATAGTGAGATTAGTTCCTAAACGAGTTTAGTGATTAAAAGATACATTTAAAAAGACTAATAAAAACTATTAAATAGTGAAATTTAGATTGAATTGAAGGTTTTGTGGAAAATAAATTTAAAAAAATCAGTAAGAAGTTTTCTGCAGAAGTTTAGACATGATATTCACATGTTTCATATAGTTGGTAATAAACAAAAAGAGGACAGAGAAGATGATTTAGCATAAACAAGAAAAGAAAGATAAGTCCGATTATATGTTTCTTGAATGCTTGCTAAATCATCTTTGAACTTTGAAATTACAAACTACTGCATATAACTAACTTGGTGTTTAGAATACTAGATATAAAAAGAATTCTGATTGGAAATAGAAGAAAAGAAAAGGAATTGGTGCTATCTCCCTTGGATTCGACCCCTTACTAGCCACATATTTTTAGATATTTGCAATTGTTAAAGGGAAATTCTGTTATATACAGTTTATTGTTTAAGTCTGATCAACGACATATTGAATATAATATTTCAGACTTATCATACGTAATTAATAAAGGTTGACCAATAAGGTGTTTTTGGGTCTATAAAGTTATTAATTTATTAGATATATGAACCTAGAAGATCACACACATAAGGTTTATGGATGTTGGTAGATATAGACATAAATATGAGGGTTTTTATAAAAATTCACCTACCAAATGTCTTTAATAGTGGGAAAATGACCATAAGTCAAGGTGCCCAAAAAACCTCTATGGGTATTCTCTCATTTCTTCTCTTTCTATCTTAGTTAAGAGCTTTGAAGAGGAGATTTAATGATTCAACAATTGTGTGGATATCGCTAGAGGCTAAACACTTGATTAGCTTCAAGAACTCCTTCAAGTGAGCCATGGATGTTTGCTTGTACATACTAGATGATAGGACTACATGTTCTTAGCATCTTGGTATTTTGAATATCTAATTCAATATATTTTGTTACATTTAATGTTTTAATCAAAATTATGGAAGGCTTATCGACTTTAGATCCCAACAAGAGGGTCACACACATAAGGTATATGGACATGGTATGCTAATGCGATGGTGCGCACATGTGGTGCAACAAGATAACGCCACGTAACGAACGGTCAATGACTATATTATACTATTAAAGGGTGTATTAGTTCTTAAATTATTTTTATAATATCTCTTAAGGGGCCCCAATTTTAAACAAAATTTTTAAAAATAATTCCAAGCGAGATTAATATGTTGTTTTCAGAAAGACACCCAACAACATTAGAGCTGCATGATCTGATGGAACGGGTCCACAAGATCCTTTTATGCAACAAGTGGGAGCACGCCATGTGGCAGCTTGTGGAGCATTTGATCATGGCCCATGCAATCAAACGCCCAGACCTTTGTCCAAAGTTCTCTCTCTTCACAACAAGCTACATCACGACATGTGTCACAATCATGATCATAACAACTTTGATGAGGGAAATTGGATGACTGGAATTGATTCCACTAAGCTTTAAGAAATCTAAATGAATAACACATTGACACGTGGCACAATTTGGGCCATCATGAAGTTGATATGATCAATCATATGAAAATTCATCAATTAGGCATCATTTAAGAGGAAATCAACATCCAAAAATGTTCTAAATTGAAATCACGATTTCTCATGATCTCGATGGAGTTTGAAGCTTAAATTTTGATAAATATAATCATCATTCCATGTTATATCTCCTCCTATGTGTGATTTAAATAATGGAGTGAGAATCAAGGTTTTTTGATAGTTGTTTAAACACTTCTAACATTGGTTAGCGAGAGGAAAGAGAGTGTTGATTGATCGTTCGTTATTCAATGAACATCATTTTTAGTGAATTTCTTCTTTTTTTTTATCCATTTTTCATGTTTTATGCAAGCTGCCAAGTCTGGCGAGATATATGAACTCTTGAAGGAGTGATCAATCAAAGAGCATTGCTAGAGTGAGTTTTTGATCGTTAATCTTTAGATTAAGATAACCTCCTTTCAATCTAGGACTGCAATTTCATCCTTTTAATTTCTACATCTTGTTTTCAACCCCAAATCACTCTTTACCATTCGATCAATAATTTTTGGCCTTCAAAAGGAGATCTCGAAGTGCTCGTTTGGTTCATCACATATTTCACATTCGCTTTACATCTTCAACATTTTTATCCTCTTTCTTCATAAAAAAAAACTAAATAAACCTTAATTTTAATCTTTTAACCATACTTCTGTTTGGACTCATCATTGTTCTGAAATTTAAGATCAATTTCAAAAAGTTTAATATAAAATTTGATACATGGACTTGCATTTTCAATGAGCATGATTTTTTACGAGTGAAGACCGCGAGATTGTCGATTTCACATGGTCTTGTGTCAAAATAAAGTCCAAACTTACCAATTTGATGAAAATAGCTCGAATTGACGAGTATAATGGTAAATAAGGGTCGAATCCACAGGAAAATAAGGAAATTTATGATGATCTCTTCGAACTTGATCAAATCGGACGATGAATTGATGATAAAAATTGGGGAAAATGGTAGATTATGAAAGAGAACTTCAAATCGTTTCCACGGAATAAAAAATCATTGAAATTGATCTTGATTTCGCGGAGAAATTGAAGATCGAAGTAGAGAGAATTTTCTGAAATTATAAATTGTGAATCTAACAAAAATTAAACAAAATTAAACTTCAATTCCTAATCTAAATCTAAATTAAACATAAATGGAAGATAGATAAGCAAAAACGGACTCCACTAACCCAAGTTTGCGATCAAATTAACATGATTAATCATCTAAATCGTCAAAAAATATGAAGAATGCAATCGTGGAGTTCAAGCTTTGATTTCTTCTTCGTCTCTCAACCAAATCTCAATTTCAAACCCTCCGTGGATGCAAAAATGAGTGTAAAAGAGGATGGAATCGAGAGACTCGAGAAGGGAGATGTCTAAATCGATCAATTGGATTGATTTCTATCTCAAATTCTTATAAAATCAGAATAACATCTCTATTTATACAAATTTTGGGCGTAACCGTCCATCATTGACCGTTTCGATTATGTCGCAGCCATCGGATCTTGATGGAGGGTCCCGATGAAGCCGTGTGATAAGCGTTATAAAAACGCTTTAGATCGTGCCCCTTGAATCGTGATGTGACGGTTGAGATGCGCCCCCCGCGCATTTCATCAGTACCATTATAACTCCTGATTTTCGACACGTGCGCTGATGGTGATCGGTGGTCCGCGTGTCTGACGCGTCGTTTTTGTGCCTCGTTAAAACACAAAGACGATGGTCAAACAAAATTTATAAAACCGAACTCACAAAGACAACATATAATAATCAAGTATTGGGTAAGTATCGGGTCGATCCACAGAGAGCAGGGTTGACTTTAAGCGCAGAGTTGACCTGGTCAAACTTAGGTTTAAAATAAGTTTAAAATAAGAGAAAATAAGATTTAAGATATGGAAATAATATAAATAAGGTAAATAAGAAGTTTTGATATTTGAAATCTCGGATTTGACAGAGAAAAGTCAAAAGTCAAAGTCAAAGCGTTGACTTTGACCAACAGTAGGTGTTCTGCAAAATCAGAGAATCAAATAGAGTCAGAAGATTACGAAAATTAGATATTTAGAAACTAGAGAGAAAATGAAATTTATTGATATATATTTAGTAATTTTTGGATAAGAAATGGATTTATTATGAATTATTGAAAATCAATGATCAGAAAATCCCCGAAATGAACACCTCAGAGGAAATCTTCAAATTCAATGCCCAAATGAAATCCAAATCTTGCAATTTATATATCAATAGAAATCTAAGAACCAGAGGAATCCAACAAGACCGAAATTATCAAATTCTGATTTGTCAATAAAAAGTAATTGACCCCGAAAGTTAACGTTTGACTTCTGATAAAAAATGAACAGTCCGTGGTCAAACGTTAAATTCAAGGGTCAAATGAACTCGGAATTTGATGAATTTGTTATCCACAGAAAGCTGATGAACAGAGGAATCCAATGAAACAAAAATCACGTGATTTGGAATTATAATCATAGAGATATCCTATTTTCAAAATCAGAAAAATTTCACACCGAAATTTGGGGAAAATGAAGAACACTATGAACTAATTTGCAAACTTAAACTTCTAAATCTAATAAAAACTCAAATTACCTTTTGATAATCGATCGAATCTCATTACTAACCCGATTGCCACGAGAATTAAGCTCCAATTTGCGCGAATTGGAGTGAATTTGCTCGGATCCTTTCTCACGGACTTTCGGAATTCAAGGGGAAAATTCGATGAAATCAAGGAGGAATTCGCGATCAATCCCGCTCCAATCCCTTCGGAATCGAGTCTAAACGCGGGGGCACGATGAACTAAAGATCTTCCTCGAAATTGGCTTAATTCCTTCACGAATCGATCAAAAGTTGAAGAACAAAGAAGGGAAATACATGCTTTTAAAGAGGGAAATTGGGCCCGAAATCGTGGCCATTGGAAGCGGTCGTGGGCATTGTTTGAAGGCGTCGTGGGAGCGATTCCTTTGGCCTGAGTCATGGCTTCAATTCCGCGACGAATCGGCTTGTGTTTAGCTTCAATTTCGTTTCGGATGTGCCACGTTTTCGCCGCGATTTTCGCCACGATCGCGCCACGATCGGGTCGCGATCGGGCGTCGATCGTGGTGTTAGGGCTTCGTCGATCGCTTGCCGATCGATGGGAGACAAATCCGCGCCAAGATCTCCTCGATCGCGGCTCGATCGCGCCGCGATCATAGAGTTCTTCCACTAATCCTCCGCGTCGTTCGATCGCGTCCCAGGTGAGCGGACGATCAGGATTAATCGGATCCCGTATACCCCGATCGTAGATCACGTTCGATGATTTGATGCGAGTCCCTGCCAGCCGTCCGATCGCGATCGTTTCTCGATGAAGATCAGCCGTTCGATCGCGATCACTCAGAGCCTTCTATTGATGCCGATCGGGAAGTCCTCGGGTTGCCACGTGGCACGAGGTAAGTCGTCCGATTGAGGCGTGGTATCTCCTCGCCATGCCACGTGTCACCCATCCGCCGCTTCACTTAAACCGGGATTAGCGCACGTGTTGGATTGATGATCACGTGGACTCGGGTCCACGCGATCGTAGCCGTCCGTGAGAAGATCGGACGCTCGCCGCGCGTCCACGTCACCTGCACAATATGAAACCATGTGGAACATAGTCCCACACGGAAGAAATAAACAAAATCGACGCGCTTAAATAGGGAGACGATCTATACGGTTAGCTAGTTCTAAGAATAGGCTTATATGTACGATAACCCTATGATATGACTATATTATATGATATAAATGCCACGTGTTAGCCACGCGTCACGCGTGGGCCACACGCGTCCTGCCACGTCGTAACGGCGCGGTGGACCCGCGGGCCACGTGGGCCCGCTCGCTACGTCAGCCCCGCCTAGGCCCGCTCACCATGTCAGCCCCGCCTGGGCCCGCTCGCCACGTCAGCTCCGCGGTAAGCCTACCCCCTTTTTTTCGATTTTTTTATAGAAAAATTCGATTTTAAAATCAAATAAAATTCGGAAAAAAAGGCTTAAAACTTCAGAAATTCATAATTTAAAATATACAACTCCTTTTTAAATGAAATTTTCTCCATTGGATCATAAATTCTTTCCTTTTTAATATTATGCCTTTTAAAATATATTTAGAAAGAAGAAATCAAAATTATTTACAATTTACTTAAATCATTTTTTTCATTAAACACTTTAATTCATAAATTCATCTTGAAATTATCTTTCTAAACATTTCCTAAAGTCAAAAATCATTTAATAATAGAAATTAACTCCTATTAATCTAAACAAAAGATTAATCATCTCTTAAGCATGAAATTGTCTCTAATTTATGCATAAATATCAACTTTAGTGAAATGACATGCCAATGGAGAAAATTCCTAAAAAATATGATAACATGCATCATATTCACATAAAATAAGCATGAATATGAGTTAATTAGGGTAAGAATTCAGGTTATAAATGCATGTTATCAGTGTCCACTTCATCAACGCGCGATGATCCGCGCTCCATCCAATCCGATTGACGAGACGGCACCGCGAGGTCGTTGATTTCACACAATCTCGTGTCAAAAATATTTTCGAACTTACCAATTTGATGAAAATGTATCGAATTGAAGGGTATAATGGTAAATAAGGGTCGAATCCACAGGGAAATAAGGAAATTCTTGATGTATTCTTCAAAATTGATTAAATCGGACGAGGCATTGATGATAGAAATTGGGGAAAATGGTAAATTATGAAAGATAACTTCAAATCGATTCCACGGAATTAAGAATCATCGAATTTGGACTTGATTTCGTGGAGAAATCAAAAATCGAAGTTGGAGAGAAAATTTCGAACGAAGAAATAGCGATTTTATCTAAAATTAAACCAAATTGAACCTTGAATCCTAATCTGAATCGAAATCAAACTTAAATGAACTAAATATAGGTAAAAACTGCTTCCACTAACCATGATTAGCGATCGGATTAACTTAATTAACCCAATTAATCGATGTAAATACCGAAGAACGCGTTCGTGAGTTCAAGCTGCAATTTCTACCGATCTACACGACCAAATCTTGATTTCAAGGGCTCCGTAGGTGCGCGATTGAATTTAGAACACGATGAGATCAAGAGAAACGAGAGGGGAGGTGTCTAGACAGATCAATTTGTTGATTTCCAACTCAAATGCTTAGAACATCGGAAGAACACTTAGTTTTATAGTACATTTGGGCGTAACCGTTCGATCGAAACGATTGACGGTTACGATGAAACAGTCCATCGTGGACCATTTCGAAAAAGTCGTAGCCGTTCGATCGCGATGGATGGTCCAGATGAGCTCGGATGGAATGCGTTATAAAACGCTTAGAATATCGCCCCTTGGATCGCGATCGGAC
>JAHCZF010001704.1:0-13341 GCA_024174645.1 Lemna minuta
ATGAAAATGAATGCATCAGTGACACATTATCACTCATCCCCCGACTGATGATTGTGCTGCACCATAAAGCAATTTGAGCAACGCCCATCATCTAACAGCAGCAGCCCGTGTGCCCGCCTGATCGGTGTAGTCCTCCCCCACCTTGTTAGAGAGAAACATCTCGTCAGGTTGGAGATGAAACAAGACACAAAATCGCATTGACAAGGCGCTGCGTTGACATAAGAATAGCACGTAGAGATGGGACATCGAGAACGTTGTGGACCACAATGAGGCCATCCACAAAGACTGCCCCAATACTGGCTACAAGGAGACGTCCACCACCCGTCGTGAGGACAATACAACTCCCAACATGCCTCTCATAGGATACAAAGTGATGATTGAACGGGGTCATGTGCTCCGTGGTCCCTGATAACATGCATTTATAACTTGAATTCTCATCTTAATTAACTCATATTCATGCTTATTTTATGTGAATATGGTGCATGTTATCATACTTTTTAGGAATTTTATCCATTGGCATGTCATTTCACTAAAGTTGATATTTATGCATAAATTAGGGATAATTTCATGTTTAATAGATGATTAATCTTTTGTTTAAATTAATAAAAGTTAATCTCTGTTATTGAATGAGTTTTGACTTTAGTAAGTGTTTGGAAGGATGATTTTATGATGAATTTATGATTTAAAATGTTTAATGAGAAATGATTTAAGCAAATTTTAATTCATCTTCATTTCTTCTTTCAAAATATATTTTAAATGATATGATATTAAAAAGAGAAGAATTTGTGATCCAATGGAGAAAATTTCAATTAAAAAGGAGTTGTATTTTGAGAAATATGAATTTCTGAAGTTTTATGTATTTTTCGGAATTTTATTTGATTTTTATTAGGGTTTTCTATTAACAAAATCGCGAAAAAAGGGGGTTTTAATACCTGTAGGTGCTGACGTGGCGAGGCGGCAGCTGACGTGGCGCGCGGGACCGACCCAAGGTGCGACGCGGCACTGAGGCCACGTGGCAGAGCCTAGGCGGCCCACACGAGGCGTAGGTGGCGCTGACGCGTGGCAAGAGGCCACGCAGGGCGGGCGCACCTAGTGACAGGGATTCCACTCGACCACGTGGGCGCCATTGTGGGGCGCCACGTGCAGGTTCGGTAAGAGAGAGGACAAAGCCAATTAATAGGGGAGTTCACTCCCCTATTTATACGCGCCAGCGGATTTTCTTTTCTCCGTGAGGGACTATGTTCCCACACGGTTCTTACCTTGCAGGACACGTGGCGGCACGACAGGCGTCAGATCGCGATCGAGCCGCGATCGGGGAGCTTCAGCGGCGGAATCGCCTCCAGACGATCGGACACCAACCGATGAGCGACCAAGACGACGATTGTGGCCCGATCGTGGCGTGATCGTGGCCCAAACGTGGCCCGATCGCGGCGCGATCGCGGCCCGAACGTGGCCCGATCGTGCGAAAATTCGTGGCCTTTTCGAAGCGAAATTCAAGCTCCTTCCCCGCGGATTTCAAGCCACAAAGCCATGCAAAGGAAAATGCTTCCACGACGCTTGAAAACCGCCCTCACGACCCGCTCTATCACCCACGATTCCAAGCCCAATTTCCTCTTTAAAATGCCATGTACTCCCCCTTTGAAAACAACTTTTGATCGACTCATGAATAAATTAAGCAAGTTTCGAGGAAGGTCTTAAGTTCTCGTGATCCTCTGCTTCCAAGAGTGTAGAGACGCAGCCATTGAAGAATAATAGTCACGATTTCATCTCTTGATTTCATCCAATTTTCCCCTTGAATACCGAACGTCCACGAGGAAGAATCCGAGCAAATTCGCTTCAATCCACGAGAATTGAGGCCCCATTCTTGCGACAATCGGGTTAGTAGTGAGGTTCGATCGATTATCAAGAGGTAATTTGTATTTTTATTAGGTTTAGATCTTTAATTTCGCAAATTAGTTCATAGTGTTCTTCATTTTCCCCAATTTTAGGTCCGAAAAGTTGCTGATTTTGAAAATAGGATATCTCTTTGATTCTAATTCTAAATCAATTGATTTTGATTTCATTGGATTACTCTTTTCATCAGCTTTCCGTGGATAGCAAATTCATCAAATTCTGACTTCATTTGACCCTCCAATTTAACGTTTGACAAATGACTGTTTATCTTTCATCAGAAGTCAAACGTTGACTTTCGGGGTCAATTACTTTTGATTTACAAATCTGGATTTGATCATTTTGGTGTTTTTAGATTCCTCTGCTTCTTAAATTTCTATTGACATAGAAATTGCAAGATTTGGATTTCATTTGGGCATTCAATTTGAAGATCTCCTCTGAGGTGTTAATTTCTGGGATTTTCTGATCATTGATTTTCAATAATTCATAATAAATCCATTTCTTATCCAAAAATTACGAAATATATATCAATAAATTCCATTTTCTCTCTAGTTTCCAAATATCTACTTTTCGTAATCTTCTAACTCTGTTTGATTCTCTAATTTTGCAGAACACCTACTATAGGTCAAAGTCAATGCTTTGACTTTGACTTTTGACTTTTCTCTGTCAAATCCGAGATTTCAATTCTTAAAACTTCTTATTAGGTCTATTTATATCATTTCTATTCATCACATCTTATTTTCTCTTATTTAAAACTTCTTTTAAACCTAAGTTTGACCAAGTCAACTCTGCGATTAAAGTCAACCCTGCTCTCTGTGGATCGACCCGATACTTACCCAATACTTGATTATTATATCTTGTCTTTATGAGTTCGGTTTTATAAATTTTGTTTAACCATCGTCTTTGTGTTTTAACGACGCACGAAAACGACACGTCAGTCCCCGAGTCAAGCACCCGATATTTGAGGGGGAGTTGAGTGTCGTATTGCGGCAATACAACTCATTCGAGACTTGAGGGGAGAATGTACCAAACGAGGCGGTGGACGGAGCTTGCAGATCAGTCATCTGCGCACTCAGGTGGGTCAGGTCCGCCTAGAGCTATTCCACAGTCAATGTCGAGCTGCTAGCGCCAGAAGTGGATGGAGTGGGTTGTGCAACCATAGCCTTGGGTTCCTTCTTCGCCTTTTTTTTATTATCATACCAGCACTTGCAACACTAGTTGTGGAGATGACCAGGCTGATTGCAGTTGGAGAAAACCATGTCGGTGGTGGCCGGCTCTAGAGTAGCAGCAGTAGTGGTGGAGGAGGGCCATCGAGTCATGAGAGGCCTCTGAAGAGGGAGTCCCATGCAACTGGAAGTGGCTCTCCTCTTCTTGAAGCTCCTTCACAAGTGTACCAATAGTGGGCAAACCGTCATTGCGGTGCAAGACACAATGACGGATTTCATCATACTCCTTGTTCAAACCATTCAGGAACCCCAGAAGGCGCAAGCAAAGGATATTCTAGAACATCTTGCAGGTCGAGTCATCAGTTGAAAGGTACTAGTCCACTTCATCCCAAATGGATTTATGCACTTGGCATATATCATGATAGTAATTGTCGCCTGACAAAGGTTCTGAGACAAGACCGAATAGACGCCAGTTGTCCCCATCCCAACCATAGAAGGTAGTGGCCTAATCCCAGAACCCCCTGACGGTCTTTTGATAAGGGAAGGTGTCATTGAACTCTAGGGTTAGCAAATGATTGACGCACGAGCCAAGAATAAAATGTTCTTTGGCTTCCCATGTGACGAGACTAAATTGTATGGTCATTGAATGCACACGATTTAGTGTCAAAACAAAGTCCTAAACTTACCAAATTATGATTAATCACTTTAATTAAATAGTATAATGGTAATTAAGGGTCGAATCCACGGAGAATTAGGGAAATTTGAGATATATCTTTGAAATTCGGTCAAATCGGACGATGAATTGAGATTAGATATTGGGTGTTTTACTATATTAAGAAAGATAACTCAATTACGAATCCACGGAATCAAAAATCAGGTGATTTGGATAAGAATTCGCAGAGTAATCAAAGTTAGAACTTACGAGAAAAATTTGTATGGCGAAATGATTTAAAACAGAAATTAAAACGAAATTAAACTTAATCTACTATTCGAAATGTAAAATTAACACTAAATGATGAAAGATTAAGATGAAAACACGCAATCTAACCCAAATTAGCCTTCAAAATGATCCAATAAATCGCCAGATTCATGGCTTTTCATTCCGCATTTTCAAAGACAAATTGAAGTTCAAGATGCGATTTCTCCTCTCTCTTTCGATCAAATTCCAATCTCAGCACTCCTTGGATGCGGATATGCATCATGAACACAATGAAATCGGATTGGCACTTGAATGGTGTCTGGACAGTTCGAATTTCTCTAAAATTCAAGGGTTAGTTCTTCCGTCGCGAAGAACTGTATTTAAAGAATTAATTTTAGGCATGATCGTCCAATGAAGGGGCGCATCGTGATCAACGGTCGCGATCAAGTCAGGAGCATCTGATCGACGATGAAAGGCTGAGGTGAGTCCACGTGTCTTCATTTGAAACGTCGCTTCGCATCGATCATCCGCTGGATTTTAATCCAACGCTCATAATATGTCGAAAGGTTCAGCGATTACGAGCGATCTCAGTCGTTATAACTCGCAAGATTAACGGCTGAGATGGGCTCACTTAAGTGAGAATTAAAGCACGTGCACTGATTTAGATCGGGTGGACCACGCGTCCACCGCATCCATGCACGATATTCATCGCGATATGCATCCGACGCTCTGCATCACGCCATGCGTCCTGCAATCACGAAAGCGAAGGGAACATAGTCCCACATAGAGAAAAAGATGGGAAATCGCACGTTTTAAACGTAGAACGGACGTCAAGGTTAGCTTAAATCCGAAATATCCGATGCTTATATGTACTATAACCATACTATTACGAGTATATATAAATCAATGACACGTCACCTCCGTGCCACGTAGGCACCCGCGTGGGTCTACGTAGCGTTGCCACGTGGCCTTGTATGCCACGTCGCATCCATGTGTACTCGCGCGAAAATAACCCCCTTTTTGCCATTTATTTAATATTTTAATTCAATTAAAAATCGAAAATAAATCTAAATGAAATCAGAAAAATTCCATGAAATTCTATAAAATTGTAAAAATCATAACTTTCAAAATACAACTCCAAATTAATTCAATTTTTTTTTTGTTGGATCAGAAATTGAATAATCTATCATTATAAGTTAAATTATTAAAATGATTAGAGAATGAATTTTAATTAATTTAATACATTTATGTATCTTATAAAATAACTTTATTAAATACATAAATGTTAATAAAGATCTTTCTCTTATATTTTCATTCTCAAAACATGATTAGGATTAAAGATTATAATGTTTAATTATGTATAATAATCCATAAATTGGTATAGTTTTAGATCATAACATGAAATAATATAAAATGATAGAAATATACTTAAAATATGATAACATGCATATATTTGGAATGATTAATGCTTTTAATTGCATTAATAATCATGTAATTTAATGTAAAAATAGCATGTTATCACCATGTGGCATAGTGAGGATGTATTGGCAACAACAGACGTTCGGTGCAATGCTTGAATAGTTGACAGGCTTTAAGAGTGGCTTCGACAAACCGATGCCACTTCAGCAGATTCGGTCCATGGAGACGAGTGGAGTTAGGCATACACAATAGGGGGTGAGTCACCTTGTGAGACAAGGGTTTCTTCTGGAAGTCGACGTCCGTAAAGCCCTTGAACAAGGTGAAGGAGATGTATCGCATGTATTTGAGTTAGTGTCGGCTATGATGAGAGACGACGACGGCGGTTGTGGTTGAGACAGCAGCCTGGCTGCGGCAGTGACAAGACGAGACCGCGAGGTCGTCGATTTCACGCGGTATCGCGTCAAAAATAATACCGAACTTACTAATTTTAGAAAATCAACTCGAATTGAGTGGTAAAATGGTAAATACGGGTCGAATCCACCGGGAATTAAGCAATTTCTTGATGTAATCTTCGAATTTGATCAAATAAAACAGGAAATTGATGGAAGAAATTGGGGAAAATGGTACTTTATGAAAGATAACTTCAAAACTAATCCACGTAATAAAAAATCATCGAAAATGATCTTGATTTCGTAGAGAAATCAAAAGTTGAAGTGGAGAGAAATTTAGGACGTGAAAATTCGCGATTTTAAGCTAAAATTCGATGAAATTAGAATCTAAATATTAATCTAAATAGAAATTAAACATGATAAGAAGATAATCTAGGAAAAACCGCTTCCACTAAACTCAATTAGCGATCGAAACGAGGCGATTACACCAATTAATCGCCGAAGACGTGAAGAACGCGAACGTGAGCTTCAAGCTGTGATTTCTCTCTTGATTCTCCACCAAATCTCGATTTCAAAGGCTCCGTGAGTGCGGAAATGGAAGAGGAATGCAATGGAATTGAGAGATTTGAGAAGATTGGTGTCTAAATAGATCAATTTGCATTGATTTCAACTCGGATGCTTACAAACGATGAAGAACATCTCTATTTAAAGGGCTTTTGATCGTAACCGTCTGATCGTTTTGATCGACGATTACGATGAAACGTCCATCGTGGACCATTTTCAAAAAGATCATGGCCGTCGGATCACCGATGGATGGTCTAGATGCTCCCGTTGAGAGGCGTTATAAAAACGGTCAAATCGCGCTCGTTGGATCACGATCAGGCGGTCCAGATGCGATCCGCCCCGATTAATCACAACCGTTATAACGCTTTAATTTACGCATGTGTCTTGATCATCGTCGGTGGACCGCGCGTCCATTTGATCGACGCGTGTCAATCAATCTTCCACGAGATCCGGCGCTCCTCATCAAGCCACGTCACCTGCATGGTAAGTAAAGTGTGGATTAGTCCCACACTAGAAAAAAAGAGAAAATCGTCGGGTTTATAAGACCCGACGATTTCTATATTTGAATACCCTTTCGTATGACGAAAGGCTGAAATCCCATTATATGTACTATAATAAATAAATATATATGTGTATAATGTCGAGTGGGCCCGCGTGGCACTACCACGTGGCCCGGAGTGCCACGTCGCATCGACGTGGCCCCGCGCAGAAAATAAACACTTTTTGCCCTATTTTAAATTCCTTTTAAGCAATTTTAAATCGAAAATAAATTAAAAACATCCAGAAAAATCCCTAAAAATAGAAAATTCATAACTTTTAATATATAGCTCCAAATTAATCCAAATTTCTTTCATTTGATCCGAAATTTAATTATCTATTATTCTAAAAAGTCAATTTTAATAAATAATAAGAGTTTAATTTATTATTTCAAAATTACATTCACTTATTAAGATTTTAAACTTTAGAAAATAAAATGAATGTTTATAAAAATTGTTTCTCTTATTATTTTAACTTTAAAAATAGTTATAATCTTAAGAAAAATATGGTTATCAATTTATTAAAATCTAATTTATCAAAATTAACCCTAAATTAAAGTATTTTGAGATTATAATGACTTTTTCATAGAATAATAGAAAAATACATATACGTATGATAACATGCATGGAAATGAAATCATTTATACTTTAATATGCATCAAAAATCATGTTTCATGATGTAAATATAGCATGTTCTCAAGCGGCGATTAGAGTACCTGTGAGAAAAGAGGGTAGCGATGGGCATGTTCATGTTCGTGTGTAGAAGTTCGTAGTCGAAGTGGTCTAGGAAGCAGATCACCGGTGATCTAGAAGCGTCAACGGCATTGACCTATGAGCTGCAGAGGAACTTCATTCTGGCTGCTCTACTGTTGACTCTTTCGGTAGGGTTCAGTCTTCGCGACCTAATCGCAGGGTTCAATCTTCCTCTTCTACAGTGAAAAACGCTAGAAATAATGGCGGACACAGACACAGATGCAGAAGTTGATGGTATACCAGCTAGACACCCGAAGAGGACTTTTAAGAAGTTCACTTTCTGCAGAGTCGACCTAGATCAGTTTCTGGACATGGGCATTGACAAGCTAGCCAAACTCTTTGATACTCGCGCTCAAAGAAGGTTTTAGAGAGGGCTTAAGAGGAAGCTCATTCTGGATGCCGCCACTGTTGACTCTTCTTGATTGCGGCCTGACCGATTCCATCCCAAAATGGTTGCCCTAAGAAAGATTCACAAGTACCAGAGGAGCACTGAGTTTCTGATCCATAAGCTTCCTTTCCAACGTCTCATATGGGAGATCGTGGATGGGCTGCTACTGGCTAGTGGCTCGGGTGGCGGCTGGGTCGCAGCTAGGACTGCAATGGCAGCTGCAAGAGGGTGATCTCAAACCCTAGGATCAAGAGCTCTAGAGCTCTGGTATTAAGTAGAACCCTAACAAGGGTTACGGTGAGAAGAGTGGTAGAGGAAGAAGAATCATAATAACCTCACGTAAGAATGTTACACATGAGGGGTATTTATACCCTAGAGAAGAGAATGATAAATCGAGCTAATGGGCTTATAGAACAGGACCCATTAGCCCATATATTGAGATATCTCACTAACATCTTCGTTGAAGATCTATCAGGATTTCTTAGATTTGAATCAAGTGAAATTTTTCCGTTTGGCTTAAATTATTGAGGTTCATGGCTCAAACTTGATGAGATCTATCCGTTCTTTAATATCTATCATGATTTCGTTGATTCGATCCCCATTGTTGTGTCCCTAAGGAATGGACTTCTCTGCTAAAAGAGGATTGCCAATTTTTAAATTATCTGCTGCTGAATCTCGTGGTTAAGAAAACTCGAAAGAGATTGTAAGCTCTCCATGAGTTTCTCTTGATTCAAGTGGCAGAAATGTATTTCTCCTTAAAATTTCATCGTTGATTACTACTATACGCAAGCAGTGTAGGAGATATTATGATTGCTTTGGATGCAGAAATCAGAGGGGAGTTAGCGAATTCAAGAACCTAGATTAAAGAACTACACTATACTCAAGAATTCAAGAAGACTCAACAACTCACATAATACAGTGCTCTCACTTAGGCATTACAACAAACACTTACTATAAAGGAAAAGAAAGAAAAAATGGTCGTAACGGTTTGTCCAGGTGGCGCGTGATAACATACAATTACATGATTATTAATGCAAATTTAGGCATTAAACATTCCACTTTTATGCATGTTATCATACTTTGAGCATATCTATCATTTCATGTAATTTTAAGTTATAATCTCAAAATGCACTATTTTAGGGATAATTATGCATTTTTAAGAGTATATTTTAGATTAGATTATTCACATCTACATTTGAGATTATAATGATTAGACTATTTTAGATTAGATTATAATGATAAATAATAAGAGAAAAAACTTTTTTATATACTCATTTATTTTTCTAAATTTTAATTTCTAAGATAAATGAGTGTATTTTTTAAATAAAAACTTCTTCTCTTGTTATTTAAATAATTTGACTTTTTAGAATAGATAATTTAATTTGTGATCCAATGAAACAAATTTGGGTTGATTTGGAATTCTATTTTAAAATATTTGATTTTCTAATTTTTTAGGGATTTTTCTAGAATTTTTCTGATTTTTTTAATGAATTAAATTTGATTTATTTTGAATTAAATGAATAAAAATTAATTTTATAACACGTGCTGACGTGGAAGATGACGTGGCGCTACGTGGCGACCTATGAGACCACCACGTGTCACACAGTGTATGTGTGCGCGCGTGTGCGCATGTGTGTCTGCTTTTATGGTGCACGTAACGTGGCAGCGCATGGAGTGTCTGATCGCATGATTAAATCATGATCATTGACCGCCACTTAAGGGGGGGGGGGGGAGGGAAGTGGCACATTTCTACTCCTCGACAAATTATTTTAAAAATTATTTAATCTCAGCCGTTCATCAAAAGAGATATAACGGTTGAGATTAAAACCGACGAAAACGCATCCGGAGTGTTAGATCAAGATCGGATAGATGGCATTTCATGTGTTTCTTCTTCACGCGCAACGTGGTGAAATCTCGGTGATCCATCTCCAATCCAATGGCCATAACTTAACCGTAACGATTCAAACCCTAGCGTTTCATCTCAACCGTTAATCAAGGATGAAACGCCAAATCTAACGGTTATGCCCAAATTCGATATAAATTGAGATGTTCTTCGACGATATAAATCATTCTTAAGTTTTTCAAGAATCGAACTGTCTAGACAGCAAATTCCTTGAATCTCTTGCTTCCAATCGCTTCTAGATCAACTTCCGCATCCACGAAGTGCTTGAAAATGAGATTTCATTGAGAGAATAGGAAGAAATCGACTCTTGAACATCAGCAATCGTAATTTTTTATTCCGGCAAGTAGTTGGATCAATTCTAGCGCAATCTTGGGCTAGAAATCGAGTTTCATCATAATCTTTCTTTGTATAGCTTTAGATTTTAATTTCGAATCATAATTTTTAATTAATTTCAAATTCAATTTTGGTTTTTCATGATTTTCAATTTTAGAAATTTTTATCTTATTCATTCAATGATTTCTCTGCAAATCTTGATCCAAATTCAGTGATTTTTGATTCCGTGGATTTGCCTTTGAGTCTTCTTTCCAAAAATATCAATTTCCCTAATTTCTTACCATATTTCATCATCCAATTTGATCTAATTTCAAAATATATCTCAAAATTCCCTTATTCTTCCATGGATTTGACCCTTATTCACCGCTTTACTCAAGTCATGATTATCTCTTTAAATTGATGAGTTTGGAATTAGTTTTGACATGAATTTCTGTGTATTCAACGATGGCGCAAATTTATTTTGTCAGCACACGCATCGCCGTTACAACTCCTCGACATGAACGGTTGTGATTAAGTCTCTTCTTCTTTAACTAAAGAATCTTGAGATGGACGACTGGATCATAGTCTCTCAAGCAGATCATTGACTCTCCTTCCAAGATTCACCGAATCAAATTTCAAAGTAGAGTACCTTCTATTTCCTTGAAAGATTCATTGTTGATCTCCGGTCACAATCATGAGATCAAAGAATCTCTACTGTGTGGGAATCCTCTTTTTTTCTAATGACCAGGAGGATTCTTTCTTGAAAAAATAAAATTCATTATTTTGTGTTTGATTTCTAATTGGAGAGAATCTATTGAATGATTGAATCATGTCTAACTCTAATTCTCCTAAATATCCCAAAGACTTAGTACTAGTTGACCAAAGAAATGAATTGACCCTGGAGATAAATTCATATGATTCAAAGTGGCTTGACCAATTGACTAAAACTGCAGAAAGTAACCTATTCACTGGTCATAACTTCTTCAATTTGAATCAGCTCTCATGCTCACGAATATCTTTGGAGAAGTGAGATAAAATTAGTTCCACATGGTTTATGTTTTAAACAAGTTTCGGTATAAATACAATATGTATTTAGAAATATTGCAGAAAGCCTAGTAGGATATGCTAAAATACTTTCTATATAGTGGGTGCCTACACATTACAATGAATGTGCATGAGGTCTATGTGATAAGAACATAAAAAGTAGTTATAACCACCTATAGATTGCTCTTATTTAACTCTATTAAACTCTTGAAAACACTATCTCCTCTACTATCTCATAACTTGACGTTTGTAGAACATTAGTGAATTGAGAGGAATTTATTTGACATGAATTTTGCCTTTTCATTTTCAGTAAGTATACAAGAGGAAGGGCAGCAAGATCCTCCAAAATGGAAGTGTTTAAAGGGCATAATGGGCTGTCCAAAGCAAGCAATTGTGAGCCCAATCAAACAAATTGAGCCCAGCAAGGAGGAGACACGTGGGGACTTAAAATGGGCAAAAGCTCCCTCTCCCGACGGCTCTCTTTTTCTTTTTCGAGGCCTCTTAATCTTCTTCGTCTTCTTCGTGTTCTCCTTCTAGGTTTAGAATCTCTGCCGCTGTAACTCCCGTGATAATGGAAGGGACAGACGAAAAATGTTAATGTCAGTTTATTTTGAGATCTATCTCGTTGTTTTTCCTCACTGTTTCTCTTGTGATCTTTGTCTATTTCCCGAATCAGCTCTCCTCTCCTACCCAGCTTCATTGGATTTCCTCTCACCCTCTCTTTATTTTGCATTCTTCTGGAATCACCTCTTTCCCCGATCTTTCGATTCATCTCGCCTTCTCTCTTAATCCAACTCTCTCCCTCTTCCAAACTCTACCACTCGCTCTCTTGTTTACTTTATTGTTCAGTTTCTCCATTCGTTCTTCCTCTTCCCCCTTCTCGCGCTCCTATCTCTCTCTAAACCGCTCTTCAATATTCTTTTCTCATCTCCTATTCTCCGAAAATTTTTCTCTCTGTCCTCTTTCTGTATCAAACTGTACGCTCTCCCCCTCGAGTTCGTCTTCTAGCATTCGCTCCCTCTCTCCTTCCCGCACTCCCTTTTCCACTCCCTCTTGCTTTGCCTCTCTCTCTTGTTCTCCCGCTCTTCTTCTTCCCCATATTCCGTTTGATTCTTCTCTTCCGCTCCTCTTGCTTTCTTGCTCACCCTCTTCTCTCTCTCGTTTTCGCCTTCTTCCCTCTTAATTTCTCTTGCGCGTTTCTTTCCGTTTTTCTCTCGTTTCATCTCTTGTCACGATTCTTCTCTCTTAATTACGTTCCTCCTCCAATCTCCGTCTCGATTTCTCCCATTCTCTTACTCTCTGTTTCTCTCTCTCAACCCCTTCGCCGCTATTCAATCCCTCTACAACCCTTTCATTTCTTCCGTCGCGATCAATCCTTCCCCCTTCTCTAGGTTTCTACTTGTATGTCCTCTTCTTCGCTCCCCTTGACGGTCTCTAACTCTCTTATACCCTATCTTCAGCATTCTTTCAGAATTCTCTCTCTCCCCCTCTCACGATTTCCTCTTTCTCCCCATCTCGTCCTCTCGCGTCCACCTAGCCCGTCCGCTAAGTCTCTCTCTCACATCCAATCACTCTAAATCTTTTGCTCACGCCTTGCATCCTCTCTTCTACCTCATTTTCTCTTCCTCTCTCTCTCACACGATCTCTCTCAATCCCTCACGTCTTCTCTCTCTTCCTTGCCTTTTTGATCCCCTTCTTTCGTTTTTTTTTTCCGAAGTCGTCTCTTCCTCTCCCCTCTCGTTTTCTCTCCTTCTCTCTTTATTTTCTGTCTCTCTATCTCTCTCGCCATATCTCTTTCGTTTCCCCGCCGTTTCTCTCTCAGCACCTCCCACTCTCACTAATTTTTCTTTCAATTTTCTCTTCCTCCTCATCTCGTCTTCTGGTTTACGCTCTCCCCCCTCGTCTACTCTATCTTCTGATCTCATGCCCTCTCCCCCTCTCTAAAACGCTCTCCCTCTCTAAAAATTCTTTCTTCACTGCTCCCTCTCTTCCGACTCCTCTCTTACCCACTCTAAATTTCTGTACATCATTCTCCATCACCATCGATCTTGTTAAATA
>JAHCZF010000173.1:0-10650 GCA_024174645.1 Lemna minuta
TTATTAGTTGGCACATTGGCTTGGATATCGTCACCATAGCATGAGATTCAAGGGCATAGTGGCAATTGATGGGGCTGGTGTGGGGAGGCCTACAAGTGGTTAGCATGGCAATAGAGTGGCCAACACCATGTAGCCTATAAATGAATGGTCAGTAGCAAAGAGGGTGATGCCTCATTGCATGAAAAAGGCAATGTTGTGGTTTCAAAGGGCAAAAAAATAAGGGCAACAGGTTGTTGCCACCAGTGTGCAAAGTGATGCCTCACTATGTGCCCTTGTCTATGGCCACCAAGGAATGTTGAATGAGAATATAGCCAATCCATGGGGTCCATTTCCTTGATCCTAGATGAGTTGCATTGGAATAGTTATACACCATCGAGACACCCAAGAGTCAATGAAAGGGTTCAGAGAGTCAATGGCCTCTATCAATATCTCATTTATGATATAGGAGTAGTAGTGACATTTATTTCTTATCACCTCAATTTTTTTCATCATTAGCACCACATAAACACTTGCTCTAAAAGGATGAAGAGCACCCACCTCTCTAGAGACTTGTTTGATAATAGAAAGAAAATGGTTAAGCAACTCACTAGATACTCCCTCATGGGGAAAGGAGGAAATCCACAACGGAGAGCAAATGTTGAAGCTTAGGAGTGCTAATGGATTGCACATAGCTTGCAGATGTGGCTCCATTAGAACAATGGAAGCGGTGATACGATTGGAGGCCAGAATGCGAAAGAGAAGAAATCTTCAGCAAAATAATCACTCGTAACAACAAAGAATGGCTTGTAGCAAATGTGTGCACTAAAATCTTGCACCAAAAGTCAAATACATGCCAAACTTGTCGAGAAGAGTTGAATGGAAAGAAAGTTGCATGGAAGTTTCTTATGAGAAAAATCCTATATTCTGAGTAGCTCCACCTCCCCCGATTTCTTCACCCTAATTTCTTTCCAAACCATTGTATTTATTCTAGAGACAATTGACCAAACTAATAGCCCAAGGATATTCTGGGCTCCACAAAACATTAGCAAGCATGTAGGAGATGACATCCCTATAACCTTAGTAGTAGAAGAGAGCCTTGAGATGTAACAAAGTCAATTGCTGAGGAATTCAAATGCAGTGAAAGATGAGGCAGTCAATTTTGAAGGAAGGCCTAGAGGTGGTGATTGAAAGAGAGAAAAAAAATCTTTCTTGGAGTCATCCCAACCACAAATAAGAAAAATTTGAAGATACTCATAAATATATCACGAGGATTCGACTAGAAGTTGAGCCATTCAAAATTAGCCTCATATTTTTGCCCCTTCATGGAACTTTTCAAGCCCATTAAATGGAAAAAGATGGCATGCATTTCTAGAAGATCAACAAGCTACCAAATTTGCAATCTATAGAGAAATTTTGACCCCTCAAGAATCATTGCACACAAAGTGGATCACACAATAGTCGCCCAAACCTCCTTGTGGTGGCTCCAATGATCTTGTCTTCTCCAGACTACATATTCCTATGCACACTCAAAGATGAGAGAGAGATAAAGATGATTCTAGTAGGAGTGAGGATCAGCATCGTCAAAGGGAAAAGAGCAATCAATAAGAAGAGATTGATTGAAGATGTGCATTAAATATTGTTGTGGTGTGATACAGTCAATGATCTATGAGCATAAGATGGACATTGTTTCCACTACCATTGCAAGGAGGTGGATTGAGGTGAGCAGGATCAAAGTGAAGGCAAAAAATCATGGTTTGCATGGTGGTAACTCAATGCATGTAAAGGGCAGTGTGTCACATGACAAATGCAAAGAGAGAAGAAGAAAATTGCCACAATGTCAAGGGCCTTACAAAAAATGTGACTGATAAGTCCATTATTGGGATGAATTATGTCATTGTTTGGATATTTGGACTCATGCAATAGAATTTATAAACTTCCCTTAATTTCAAATCTATACCAGTTAGGGCTCAATAAAGGGTCAGATCCAAGGGAGCTAAAGGCGACAATCTCCATTTTTTCTGATTTAAGGGAAGAAATTTGAAAAATTCATGAGATTCTAAAAAACAAAAAAGAGAATAGACAAGAATCACTCACTTACCTCCAAAGAGTAGATTATTGAAAAAAAACCTACAAAATAGTCAATTCAAAATGATTTCATCATTTTCATATTGAAAGAGAATATCTCTTTCAGTTTGTCACCTTAGTTTGTGGGAATAGCCAAAGAAATTGCTCAAGGGAAACCAATTTCACCCAAATGTAGCATGAATTCTAAATTAAAATGACTTTATCCCTTCATTTTAGTTTACATTTTTTTTGTAATTATTAGTCCTTTAACTTTTGATAAATTTTTTTTCTTATCTTCTTCTACTTCAACGGAGAAAGAGGATTATTACAGGTTTGAAGCTTAAAAATCCTAAGTTAGGTTTTAATCGTTTGAATTATGCCTAAGAAGAGATTTTCTTTTGTTTTTGTATATGAATGCTGAAAAGATATTGTTTGGCTAAATTTTTTCTTCTCAAAGGTGAGAAGGACATATCTTACCAAATAGGAAAATTAGTGAATTAGTTTGGGAATTAAATCATTTTTAGTCTTAGATTCCATTTCTGAAGGTTAAGAAAAAAAATCTATAAATATAAATGTTGGAAAAATCCAATTCAAAGGAAATTAATAAAAAATGTAAAGAACAAACTTAAAAATGAAGTCCATGAGCATGTGCAATGACTAAGTGAATTATGATGAGATCATAATATAGTGATCACTAGTATTTAAACATATGTTCTAAACATTCCTATTCGTGGGATATTCGAGAAAGACATCGAATTATCCAGAAAGAATAGCACTATCTAATCCATCTCATATGATGAGTATGGCCGATCCTATAGCTATCGGTGTGGAGACACTAAGGATAGATAGTGGGTGCTCTTTGGAGAAAGAGTTCACTGAATTGATCCATATGAATCTCTGAATGGTATTATACCTAACTATCAATCAGGTTGATTCATGTCATGGTTGTGTATGTGGTCCTTTCACTTGAGACACCAAAGACATCTTGTGGATGGATGATCATGTTTTGATTATGACTTACAAATCCCTAATCACGGGATATCTAAAATGTCATATATTGGATATGACATGAAGTTCACGAAGATGACTGTGTGGTCAAGATGGGATCATCCACCCTCGGTATTTGAGGAGATTGACTCAAATGAATGAGATGCGATGAAATCCTTGGCCAAGGTAGTAGAAATATCAAAGAAGGTGTTCTTGATGATTTCTACACGTATCAGTACTAACTTGAGTGACCGATTAGGGTTTGACAGTTGACCATACCCTAAGTCATTCATGAGTCTAATGTGGATGAAGGATTCTACATACATGTTAATCAATGACGGGAAGGTTCCATTAGTGAGTTTGATGGAGAATTATTTTGAAACATGAACACAAGGGTTCTAAGTGAACCTATCCTCCTCCTCCTCCTCCTTATTCATGAGTTTGAAAAATAATCCATTCATTAAATGGATGAAGAAGACCTCTCTAAATAAATAAAGAGAGTGTAGATCTTAAGGGAATTACCTTCCCTCCTTTCCCTATTTTATACTGATCTAATGATTGACTTGGTCAAACATTTAACCCTTATCTTTAGAAACCTAGAATTCCTTGAATGGACTAAGTCAACCACCATTTTACCTTGATATAGGGTCCTTATTTCCAAACCTTATCCACCAAATCATAGGTACTTTATATCATTTAATTAATGATCTCAAAAGAAAATCAGTAGGAAACCTCTTTGAATTACATCCCTTTATTTCTTTGAAAACCACCTTTGAATAGACTTATAGGAGAGATCTACTTACTATCACATTGTGATAGGATGGTACTCAAAATCTAGCCCCAAGATGAAGCCTTTGCATGAGTAAAATCATGAAGTTATCACTATGAAGAATCTCTCACAAAGAAGACCACTCAAGATGACAACTCAGTTAGAGGATACTCATCCTATTATTATCAAGATCACAACTCACTCAATATCTCTATGCTGATAATCAACATGAAGAAAGCATCAAACAAAGACTTTATGAAGAACCCAACAAGTACTACCTCCCATATGTACAAATCGTCACGGTTGATAGAGAAGAAGAAAACTCAGAAAGCTGATGAATTCCACATGACAACAAGCTTTATGAATATGGGATGTCAAGATCTCAATTTAGTTAGAATGATCATGAGGTCAACCACCTCATGGATTATCTCCACGGTTCAGAGCATATGAAGGCTTATTTATAAAAGTCCAATCATCGACAACTTAACCACCTTTCAACGGAAACGCCTGCCCAATAATGAAGTCCACAACAACGAGAAGCTAAAGTTGCTCCATTGCTGAAGATCACACGGGATTAAAGTCATCCCACGCCTCTTATTTCTACTAACGTGGGGCAGAGGAAAGACTCATGGAGCCTTCCACGGAGTTACGGAACGTGGCGATGGCTCAAGAGCACCCACGAAGGATGTTGTACTTCCGTATCACAAGTCGACACGGGAGAAGAAGACTCTACATACCTGCACAAAGAGGAATCTCAAAGAAGAATCAAAGATCGTTCACGTCGCCTATGAATCTCAACAAGAACGTCGATTGAAGTAAAGATCGCATAGTCCGCACACGAATTATCCTACAAGTTCCAGTCAACGCTCGAAGAGACAGGAAGCGTCTCACGCCCACCTGTGCTTGCTCGTCACCCCATCAAAGGAAATAACCCGACGACAGAAATCTCGTGAAATCTAAATCGCGAAGAAGTTCCTAAAAATTCTACTTCACTTCACGCTACTCAACGATGACCGGTTAATCACTGTTACTCTAGCGAAAATGTGGAAGACAAGAAGCTTAATCAGACTCAATTGGTTATTTGTCGATCGATGAGCTCACTCACCTCATCAGTCAAATATTTCGGGAGCGTAATGACACGAGAGACTATATCCAAATCTCCTCAACCATCACGAAAGTCCACGGAATCGAGAAAGACGCATGGACTCTCGAAGAGAAATCCGTATACTCTCTGCATCCCTTCTTGCTGACGTGGAACAAGGTAGAACCGTAACGCCTTGACGAAAAGACGCTACTCTCCGGATACGTAACTTCTATTCTCGTTGCAATCCTTCACGTCCAGTCATCTCTCTCCCTCCTTTCTCACTCTATAAAAGAGACAGATGTAAAACGAGAAGAACAGTTGATTATTGATAAAACTTTGGTTACTTGGTTACCTTTGGGTATGCTTACCCTTCGTGTTCTTCGTGCCTCCCCGTATCTCCATCTTTCCTCTCCCGCATCTTCTTCTCTTCCGAGTTCTACCTTTCTATCTTTTCTCCCTCCTTTCTGTCAATCTTTCTTCCATCTCGCGTCAAGTGCAAGCGTCAGAAACATCGGATTATTTTAATAGTTCAACGAGCATCATCTTCTCGGCTTCCTCAGGTATCATCCTCCCTCTTTTCGTGAATGATAGTTCTATCACAAAATCATAAGTCCACGTTAGCATTCGTCACTTCATTTCTATTTGTTCTATCTCTCACATATCCGTTCCGCCATTCTGGTCCACCGTATTCTCTCCTCCTTTCTTCTATTTCCGACTATTTTCCGTATTATTCTCTCCTCGTCGTCCACACCACTCTCTTGTCTTCATATCCGTACTCTCATTCACTGTCATCCCCGCTATCTCCCCTATTAGTATTTCATATATTCTATATTATCTCTATTTTATAATATCTCTTCTCTTATCAATATTTAAATTATCTATTACTCTTCCATCCTTCTCTTCTTCATATTATCAGTCTTAAATTCCTTCCTCATTATAAAATCTATAATTATCAACACTCTTACTCATTAGCTAAATCATTCCCTCTTCTCTACCATTTATTTCATCTCCATAATCATCTCCAGTATCACTGCTCTTAATTTTATAATTCTAATATATCCTATTCATTATCCTGTGAATTATATACATTCTTTCCTACTGATATCAATTCATAGGTCCTCCCTAATTTGTAGGAATATTATCCAATTTTAGAAATATCCTACGTCAGAGTTCTTACATACTCCATATCTCCTAGAGTACGTGGTGTAGCTTGGAACCCAACGGGCTGGCAACTCAACCTGTCGATTGGGTTAAATCGATCCTTGATTAATTAATCTATATGTGGATGTGGATAATTAATTAAGGTTGACCAATAAGGTGTTATTTGGTCTATAGAGTTATTAACTAGTAAGATATATGGACCTAGAGGGTTACACACATAAGGTTTATGGATGTTGGTGGATATAAACATAATTATGAGGGTTTTTATGAAAAAACCTCATACCAAATGTCTATAAATAGGGTGAGGACGACCACAACTGAAGGTGCCCATGCAAGCCTTGTGGGAATTCTCTCCTTTCTTCTCTTTCTCTCTTGGTGAAGAGCTTTGAAGAGGAGATCCAACCATCCGGAGGCCGTGTGGATACCGCTAGAGGCTAGACACTTGAATAGCTTCAAGAACTCCTTCAAGGAAACCTCTAAGTATGTTTTCTCATACATACTAGATGATAGGATCATCTGTTCTTGGTGGCTTGGTATTTTAAATGTCCGATTCAATGTTTTTCCACTGCATTTGATGTTTTGATCAAAATTTTGGAAAGTTATCGACCTAAGATCCCAGCAAACCCTAATAAAAAAAATGGCTTTGGTATCATGAGGAGAAGAAGAATCTATTGCATTAAGAAAGAAGGCAAATTACATTTGCTTATATAGGTGAGAGAAGGACCTAGAAGAAGAGAGCTCTAGAGGGAGAGGCCCTTAATGGTTTGCTCAAAATGTGCTAGATAATATCCTCTCACAATGAGTAAGTTTATAATGGGCCCTAATGTCTAATGACCTCCTCACATGCATACCTCTCTAGACAAGATCGAAAATTTTGCATTTGTATAATGAGACACCAGATGGGGGGATGGGAAAAAACATCCACTGATGAATTTTAGTATTTTATTAATTTTTTCAATCATCAGATAACCATTAGATTTTTTATCCATTTTTTACCCATTTTTTGAGTCAAAAGTGTTATGAAATCTTCTCCTTTGTTTATGTATATAGTATTAAAAGGATTACTTAGGAATACAAGTCACTATTTGCGCAAAAGAATATAAATTCACCTAAGGGGGTATTGAATAACTTTTCGTGCAGTGATATATATTCTAATAATGCTGATGTAAAAAATATGAAATAAATATCTAACTTCATCATATTACCAAATGAAACCATTACTCATCAAAATATTCATCGAAACTCTCTTACCTCTTTTTTATTTCAAAATGATTGAAATAATGGCTTATGTGTGTAAATCACTATAGGCACATAAAATATAAATGTATTAAATAATGTTTCAGGCATTAATATAAAACAAAATTCAAAGAACTTTTTGAACAAAGTCATGAAGGCTAAAGTGATTGATTTAAAGTCAAAAGCTTTGTTTAAAAACTAGAAAGTCCATTTTTAGGATCAAATAAAAAAATTTGGCAGAAAAATGGTTTATATTTTAATCATTTTTTACAAGGGAAATTAATTTTCTAAGATTTGACAACTTATTTTAGTTTACCTAGGAATTTTCTTAATTTTAAGGGAATTTTTGCCCTTATAGCAATTGGTTAGAAGGGAAAGAATGTATTTTTCTTCTGTTTTTAAGATATTTTAAATAGAGAATTTAAAGGAGAGGACGGGGGGGGCGTGCCACGTGGTTCGCGCACCATCTGGTGTGCGATTAGCGAGCCAGAGGAGTACAATAAGCCACGTGGCAAATGATTCGTGAGCCACGTGGCATATGGCCAATAAGCAAGTGCAACGGGCGGCGAACACTGCGGTGACACGACGCCTATTCATCCCCTACATGGCATTGTATTGGTTGATGTTTAACTATAGATGCTAGTAGAGATTTTAAGAGACATTTTCCCGATTTGCTTTTCGCTTCGTCAAAATCAGTTTTAAATATATAGAGATGAAAATTCATATACTAAATATTCATCGGATGACGGATGACGAAAGGGCAATCACTATTTCTCACTGAGCAGGCTGATGAATGGTACAGTTTTGGAAAAGTCCGCATTTCTTATGTACAGAATGGTACCTGATATGACGCAGCTTGATTTAAGGCGAAGCCAAGTAAATTCCTTAAATGGCAATTTTATGGCCCAGTTGGCCAATCCAGTTTGGATTGTTTAATTGATAATAGACCACTAGGTCCGAATCTTGACTGACAAACAAAAGAACAAGCCCTTAAGAGTTTATCTACCTATTTAAGTATCCATTGATGAATCTATCTATCTATCTATCCAACAGAATAAGCCGTTAAGAGGTTATCTATGTACCTATCTATGTATTTATCTATGAATCTATGACTCTAACTAATCTATCGATTTATTTATCCTTCCATCTAACTATCTTTTGGTCTTGAAGATGTTTGTGCGTCGCTTGTTGATTTGAATTTCTTCGAAGAACGATAAACGGATTCATCGGAACAGGAGATTTGACTCTTCAAGAATACGGCTGAGGCAAGACGGTCAGAGACTCACCAAGAAGATGGAACAGCCGTCAGCGTTGAAACCACCAACTAAGCGCTGACCAATCAAACCAATCATAAAATCGGAATTTGATCGGACGGCAAATAGCAGTCAGATTTTCCACGCGCGTGAGTCTCCCGGAAAGGTCTAAGTTCGCCGACGGCCAGCGCAAACGTTAGTCGCCATTGATTATGTTTTCCCTAGCAGCCCATAAAAGTCGAAGATGAAGCTTCGCAAGTAGTTATCGTGCGTCTAAATGGGCAGTTTTCGTCTCGGATCTCTGATACCATGCCTCGTGATCCTTCTCGTCGTTCTGCCCTCCAGCTCAAGTGCAAGAAGCTTCAGTGGGTGCAGACGTTTGCTGGAAACCAAGGATTTAATCTCTACGTCTCAGCCGAAGGGTCCGCCGACGGATTCTCAAGGCTCCGGATGTACCCAAACTCCAGATGTTAATGGTCCTCCCTGCCATAATCCTTGAGGAGATTTGAAGGAAGATACAGCGGGAAATCCTCAGACGTCGTCTTCTGATTTCATACAAGAAAGATCATTCTTTATGCTCCTGTGATTATCTTCTGGGGCATGTTTTTTTTTTATTTGTTGAGAATAAACTAAGTAAAGACTGATATGATGTGCACGTCTTCAAAAAGTTGAAACCTTTTTATTTTCAAACTTCGAATATTCTAGTTTATATATTATCATTTATATCATATGAACCTAGAAGATAAATTTCTTCCTGTGCGTAAGTGGCCGTTCAATTTTTCGTTGTTCATTTTTGGATAATCCATGAACAAAGTTCTCCGTACGTCTTTTCTTAAATGATGATAAACGGTGATGTAAAATTAATTTTGGAATAAATTTACTCTAAAATTTTATGAATTCCTCGAAAGATAAATCGTTCTGTTATTTTATCCATCCTGCCTGAATGGTTCTCCACGTGAGAACCCTACAAATATAAACGTACTTTTAATACAATGGTCTAAAATTATTGACTTATTTCTTTGTTAAAGGAGATGAAATTTCCTTTGAAATTCAGGTTTTAATATTTATTTTTTATTTTAAATGGTTTTAAATAATTAAAAAAAGAATAAAAAGGGGGTTTAATTTCGCGCGGGACTCGCGTGGATGCGGCGTGGCACTGGGGCCACGTGGCAGAGCCACGAGGACCCACGCAAGCGCCTGCATGGCATGCATATTTATATTTACTTGTATATATAGGGTTATAGTACATATAAGCATCCGTAATCAGATTTAAGCTAACCGCTTAAATCCGTGGAGCTTATATACCCAACGAGTCCTTATTTTACCGTGTGGGACTATGTTCCCCACGTTTATTTTTATTTCAGGCGATGTGGCATCATTTAAGGCGTCGGATGCGATCTAAGTGAACATCGTGCATCAATCACATGCGCCCGAAGTTCACCGGATCATCACATCGGCGCACGTGCTTTAAATAAATAGTTATAATGGTCGAGATGTAACGCGTGGAAACACATCACGATTGTCGGATCGCGATCCAACAAAGGCAGAGTTGATGCATTTAATAATACATATCGCGAGGCTTCATCCGGAGCGTCCATCCGCGATCCAAAGGCCGCGATTTATTCATAATGGTTTGAATTTAGGCGTTTAATCCGCACCGTTGATGGAGATTAAACGCATCCATCAGACGGTTACGCCCAAATTGCCTATAAATTGATGTGTTCTTCGATTTTGTAAGACATTCTTGGATGTATTCATCAAATTGATCTATCTACACCCCTCCATCCTTGAATCTCTCGCTTCTAATCTCTTCTAGACTTGATTCCGCGTCCACAGAGTGATTAAAAGTGAGATTTCATTGATCGATTAAGGAGAATTTGTCTCTTGAACACCGATGCTTGTGTTCGAAATTGCGGAATGAATAGCCTTCGATCTGGCGGTTAATTGGGTCATTTCGATCGTTATCTCGGGTTAGAAATCATGTTTTCCCTCTAATCTATCGTCATGTATCATCAATTTGTACTTTAGGATCGTAATTTAGTTTAATTTCGTTTTCAATTTTGTTTTATGTTCTTCCGATTTTCAGAAATTTCATCCCACTTCGCTCTTTGATTTCT
>JAHCZF010001705.1:0-13321 GCA_024174645.1 Lemna minuta
AACATGCAATTTATACCAATAATTACATGATTATTAATAAAAATGAAGGCATAAAATATTCCATTATTATGTATGTTATCATGTTTTGAATGAATATCTTCCATTCTATGCAATTTTAAATTATAATCTCAAAATACATTATTTTAGGGATAGTCATGCATAATTAAAGAATACATTTTAGAGAAGATTATTCTCATCTTTATTTGAGATTATAATTAAGTTTTTATTACAAATAATAAGAGAAAATATTTTTTTATATTTACTCATTTATTTTTCTGGTTCTATTTTCCAAAGAAATGAGTTTATTTTTTAGATAAAATTTTAGAATAATAGATAATTTAAAATGATAGATAATTTAATTTATGATAAAAAAAATGGATTAAAAATGAGTTCGATTTTAAAATTTATGAATTTTTTTAGAATTTTTTTGAATTTTTTATATTTTTTCTCAATTTATTTTTGAGTTAATTTTTATTTAAAAATAAAAAATTAATTTTATTTCCCGTGCTAACATGGCAGTTGACACGATGACACATGCTTACGTGTCGCCACATGGCAACATATGCACACGTCACGTTGAGCACGAGTCTATGGGTACGTGTCATTTCACGATAATTTTCATAATGTGGGACTATGTTTTATTTATTTTATTTAGGAGATGTGGCACTTTCTAGAGCGTGCGATTGCATGAAGTAATCGTGATCATCAATTTTTACTTACTCAAAGTGGTACGCGGAGCACTTTGATTAGATGAAGATTCGTGTTTTGAAAACTTTTAAATCTTAGCAATTCATCTGAAGAGTTATAACGGCTAAGATTAAATGAGCCTAATAGACTTCCGTGGACGTGTGACATCATTTCAAGCGTTTGATGGAGATTGAATGGTAACTATTATGCCATGATTACTCTTCACATGATGACGTGACGTAATCTAAAGCTCCATCAAGGATTTGACACCCACAACTTAACGATTGTGATTTGTCTCCTGAGGATTAATCATGATCGTTGATCAAAGATGAAGAGACAATCAAACAGCCATGCCCAATTTCAACTCCATTTATTCTCTCTCTCTCTCTCTCTCTCTCTCTTCAGCAGAAAATGTATTCACGGATGTTTCAAGCAATCAAATTATCTAGATATTTTAATCTTTGAATCTCTTGCTTTTCTTCTCATATAGATTGATTTCCGTGTCCAAGAGTGTTTGAAGGTGAGATTTTGTTGAGAACATCGAGAGAATTTGCCTCTTGATCACAAAATTTTTGTTTTTTCCAAGCGCGAAATGAAAAGCCTTGATTCGCAGATGCATTGGATCATTTTGAGTGTGATTATGGGTTAGATTACGTGTTTTCTTCTTAATCTTTCTTCCTATAACATTATATTTCAATTTCGAATAATAGATTAGTCGAATTTTACAAAAATTTTACTATTTTTCTATCGTCATGATCGATTTCTCTCTCTAGATTTTTCTCTTTAAGTTCTCTGCGAATATTGATCCCAATTGAGTAATTTTTTGATTCCATGGATTCGTCTTGGAGTCTTCTTTCTAAATCCACTAAAATCCTCGATTTCTCGCCCCAATTCCTCATTTGATTTGATCAAATTTTATGAATACCTAAAAAATTCTCTATTTTTCCATAGATTTCATTATACTAATTCACCATTATACTAATTGATTCTTGATTAAAACTTTAAATTAGTGGGTTTAGTAATTATTTTGACATGTATTTGTGTGTTTTGAATGACGACACAAAAATGTTTTGTTAAATGGCACAAAAGGTAAGTAGTAGAACTAAAAAGAGAGCAAGAAGGCCAATAGATGTAGTGTCTAACACTAAGTCATAGAGCCCACACCCATTTTGGCTTTACGTTTGTCCAATATGCAGATCTAGAAAATACAAAGGAAGAGAAAAATGGCCACACAAAAAAGAGTATAGGTGATGGAGCTAATAGATAATAAATTAGCAAGGAAGATAAGGATGCCCATTTCATGTGAAGGAAGAGGAAGAGAGTTATTCAATTTTTTATCTTTCATGCAAGAAAGACAATTTTCATGTAAAGGAAGGGAAAAATTGAAGAAAATTTATGATGGCTTAGAAGTGAGAAATGAATTTGTACTTGAGGTGGAGCAAGACTAGATGGGGAGTAAGCTTGCTTTCATGATTTGTAATTGATGAGATGTAATCGTGCGGTCATTGAAACACATCAAGACATGTCAAAACAATTTCCAGACTCACCAATTTAAGACAAAAATCAAGAATTAAATCGTATAATAGTGAATCATGTCAAATCCACGGAGAATCAATGTATTTTAGAGGTATTACTTCAAATTTGATCAAATCGTACGAGGAATTTGGTGAGAAGTTCAAGATTTTTACTAATTTTAGAAAGATAACTCCATGAAATCAAAAATTACTTGATTTGGATCAAGATTCACAAAAAATCAAGGAGCTAATATTAGATAGAAAAACGATAGCGAGGAGAGAGAAAACCAAAAAATTTATTTAAAATTCAACTAATTTACGATTCGAAATTAAAATCCAAGGATACGAGATGAAAGATTAGGAGGAAAACACATAATCTAACCTGAAGTTGCACTCGAAATGATCCAATTGATTGCTAGATCAAGGGCTTTTCATTCCGTAATTTTGAAGATGAATTTCAGCATTCAAGAAACGATTTCTCCCTATTCCTTCGATGAAATCTTGATTTTAAGCACTCCCTAGACGTGGAAATCGATCTAGAAGAGGAAGAAGTCGAGAGATTCAAGGATTGAGATGTCTAAACAGTTCGATGTCTCGAAATATCCAAGAATACATTTTTCATCGAAGAACATGCATGTAAATAGGCAAAATTTGGGCATGGTCGATGGATTTGGCTCTTCATCTTCAATCAACCACTCAGATGAAATGTTTAGATGTGAATAGTTATCGTCAAGTCATGTCCATTCGATCGAAGATGGAGCGCTCAAATTTTGCCATGTCAAGCGAGAAGAAGCGTTGCGAGATCTTGTCCGTCTGATCTTGAATCGACATTTCAAATTCTTAGATGGCTCTTCAAATTCTAGCCATTACAACTCCTCAGATGAATGGCTAGGATTGATCAGTTTAATAAAATGAATCATTGTCCACTCAGATGCTACCACGTAGCCCCTCACTTAAGTGAAATTGAGGGGCTGAGATTAAATGACCTTTATTTGCATTGATCGAACACTCGTAAGCATGCCACATCACCTACATAATTAAATAAACAAAAATAGTCTTACAGGACAAAAATAAACACAATCCGATGGGTAAATAAATTATGTATGTTAAGCAGGCTTAGCATATATCTTGAAAAGAATGTTTGGCCCACACATGCCCACACACGCATGCCCACACACACACAGATACTCATACTATGTGCCACGTGGCCCGTATACGTGTAGCCACGTGGTGACACATCACTTGCCACCTCATTAGCTACCACATCAACGCACGATAGAAACGCCGATTTTTAAATTTTAAAAATCTAAATAAATCCAAGATAAATTCAGAAAAATTCTAGAAAAATTCCTAAAGATTATAAATTTCGTAACTTTCAAAATAAAACTCTAAATTAATCCAAATTTATTTTTTGGATTAGAAATTAAATAATATATCATTTTAAAAAATTCAAATTTAATAAATAACAAGAGAATAAATTTTCATTAAAAAAATATACTCATTTCTCTTATAAAATAAAACTTAGAAAAATAAATGAGTGTATAAAAAGTATTTTGTCTTATTATTTAACATTTAAACACAATTATAATCTCAAATGTTGACGAGAATAATCGACTTTAAAATATATTCTTTAAAAATGTATAATTATCTCTAAAATAATACATTTTGAGATTATAACTTAAAATTGTATCAAATAATAGATATGCATGATAACATGCTAAATAAATATTATAAAACATGATTATTGATGCATATTAAGGCATAAATGATTTCATTCCATGCATGTTATCATATTTATGTGTATTTTCCTATCATTCCATGAAAAATTCATTATAATCTCAAAAATACTTTAAAATAGGGTTAAATATGATTATCTAAAGATAAATAATTTAATAACCCATCTTTACTTGAGATTATAGATGTTTTTAAAGTTAAAATAATGAGAGAAATCATTTTATAAACATTTATTTATATTTTATTAAGAGAAAACACTTAAAGAATAAATGTATTTTTGAACTAAAAATTAAAACTATCATTATTTATCAATTTTGACCTTTTATAATGATAGATAATTAAATTTCAGAGCAAATGAAAGAAATTTGGATTAATTTGGAGTTATATTTTGAAAGTTATAAATTTTCTAATTTTTAGGGATTTTTTCCAGATTTTTCTGAATTTATTTTTCAATTTTTAATGTTAAAATAATTTTAAAAGAAGCAAAAAATGGGCTCATTATTCGTGCGGGGCCACGTGGATGCGACGTGGCACTCAGGGCCATGTGGCCCCTACGCGGCGCAGATGTGACGTGCATATTTATATTTATCGTAATTATAAGGGTTATAGTACATATAAGCATTCCGTATTCGGAATTTAAGCTAACCCACATAATCGCGCCACATTATAAACTCGATGCTTTCCTCTGATTTTTCTCGTGTGAGACTAAGTTCCACACGGTATTTAGTGTGAAGGACACGTGGCAAACCACGAGGCGTTGGATCAAACAAAGCTCAGATTATCGTGCGTGGATCGCGTGGACTCGCGGTCCACCAGATCCATCAAACGCACGTGGCATAAATAGGGGAGTTATAACGGTCGTGATTTCATCGCGCGGGGAGCATCCTAATCATCAGATCGCGATCCAACGGCGGCAATCTAATGCATTTTATAACGCATCTCAACGGGTTTCATTTGAGCGCTTCATCACGGATCAGACGGCTGCGACATTTTTGAAACGGTTCACGATGGACCATTCCATCGTAACCGTTGATTAAAGCCATCGGATGGTCACGCTCAAAACTTGTATAAATAGAGATGTTCTTCTGATTTCTAAAGCATTTGAGAAAGAAATCAATCCAATTGATCTGTTTAGACCTCCCCTTCTTGAATCTCTCGATCTTAGCCTCTTCTACACTCAATTCCGCATTTTCGGAGGGCTTATGATCGAGATTTGGTTGAGAGACGAAGGAGAAATCGAAGCTTGAACTCCACGATCGCATTCTTTATATTTTCGACGATTTAGGTGATTAATCGTGTTAATTCAATTGCTATTTGGGGTTAGTAGAGTTGGTTTTGGTTAATCTATCATTCATTCCTGTTTAATTTTGATCTAGATTAGGAATCAAAGTTTAATTTCGTTTAATTTTCATTAAATTCGTGATTTACAATTTCGGAAAATTCTCTCTACTTCGATCTTCAATTTCTCCACGAAATCAAAAGTCAAATTCGATGATTTTTATTTATTGGAAACGATTTGAAGTTCTCTTCCATAATTTACCATTTTCCCCAATTTCTATCATCAATTCAATGTCCAATTTGATCAATTTCGAAGAGATCATCATAAATTTCCTTATTTCCCTATGGATTTGACCCTTATTTACCATTATACCCCTCAATTCGAGACATTTTCATCAAATTGGTAAGTTTAGACTTTGTTTTGACACGAGACTGTGTGAAATTGATGACCTCGCGGTCTCCGCTCGTCAATGCACTCAAGGTATAATAACATGCATAGGAATGGAAGGTTTTATGCCTTGATTTTCATTAATAATCATATAACTGCATGTTTTCAGTAATCTATATGGGTTAAAATTAATCTTGATTATTGGAGCAGTCAAGGTGGTATATCTTAGGGAGAAGGAGATGCTAAAATGGCGAATGAGCCTTTTTTACCTTTTCATGAGGTTAGTCAACCTTTTTAACTTTTAAGGAGTTTCTTCAAGCCATTACACCTTTTTAGGAGGTTAGCCAAGTCTTTCTACCTTTTTAGGAGGATGGTCAAGCCTTTCTACTTTTTTAGGAAGTTGGTCAAACCTTGCCATCTTTTTAGGAGTTTGGTTTAAACTTTGAACCTTTTTAGTGATGGAGATTACATGGCTTATAAGCCAATCACACTTCCATGTGTCTCGTTTATGTTCATTAAAATTTATTCATTGTTATTCTTGTGTGATATTTGCAATGAAGTTCACGAGCATATGCAATGACTAAGCGAATTATGATGAGATCATAATATTGTGATCACTAGATTTTAAACATTTGTTCTAAACATTTCTATTCGTGAGATATTTGAGAAGGACATCAAATTATTCAGAAAGAATATCACTATATGTTTTGATTTCGTGTGATGAGTATGACTGATCCCGTAACAATCGGTGTGGAGACATTAAGGATAAATAGTAGGTGCTCTTTAGAGAAAAAGTTCATTGAATTGATCCGTACGAATCCCTAAATGGTATTATATCTTATTATCAATCATATTGATTGAGGTCATAGTTGTGTATGTAGACCTTTGACTTGAGACACCGAAGACATCTTGTGGATGGATAATCATATTTTGATTATGACTAATAAATCCTTAGCCATGGGATCTCAAAAATGTCATATATTAGATATGACATGAGTCCTCAAAGATAATTGTGTGGTCAAGATACGATGCAATATGATGATTTTCTGCCCTTAATATTTGAGGAGATTGACTCGAGGAATGAGATGTGATGAAATGCTTGGTCTGATGGATATTATGTGGCCTATTGATAACATGCTAAATTAACATGATAAAATATAATTTTTGATGCATATTAAGGCATAAACGATTTATTTTTCATGCATGTTATCATACTTATATGTATTTTTCTATTATTCTATGAAAAAGTCATTATAATCTCAAAATACTTTAATTTAGGGTTAATTTTGATAAATTAGAATTTAAGAATTTGATAACCCATCTTTTTCTTGAGATTATAAGTGTTTTTAATTTAAAATAACAAGAGAAATCATTTTTTATAAACATTTATTTCATTTTCTAAAGTTTAAAATCTTAATAAATGAATGTATTTTTTTGAAATAATAATTTTAACTCTTATTATTTATCTTGACTTTTTAGAATAATAGATAATTAAATTTCGGATCAAATGAAAGAAATTTGGATTAATTCGGAGTTATATATTAAAAGTTATGAATTTTTCTATTTTTAGGGATATTTTCCAGATTTTTCCAAATTTATTTTGATTTTTAATAATAAAAATAAATTGAAAAAATGACAAAAAGGATTTTATTTTTTGCGCGGGTCCCACGTGGATGCAACGTGGCACTCAGGGCCACGTGGCAGCGCCACTAAGGCCCACGCGGCACCTACGCGGCGTTATATATATTTTATTATTATTATTACTATATATAGTATAAAGTTCTTCAGCCTTCCGTATATCGAAAGGGGTTTTCGAACCATACTAATCGTTGGGTCTTATAAACCCGACGATCTCCTTTATTCTTTTCCGTGTGGGACTAATCCACACGTTACTTACTATGCAGGTGACGTGGACGCGTACGGGACGTTGGATCGACGGCGCGATGAAAAGACACGTGTCGATCGCATGCGCCGAGGACTGACGAGACGAGACCGCGAGGTCGTCGATTTCACACGGTCTCGTGTCAAAAATAATACCGAACTTACCAATTTGGGGAATTAAGAGAGAATTGAGGGGTATAATGGTAAATACGGGTCGAATCCACAGGGAATTTAGATATTTTCGAGATATCTTTTAGAATTTGGTCAAATTGGATGATGAATTGAGGTGAGAAATTAGGGAAAATGGTGTTTTTAGAAAGAAGACTCAAAGATCTATCCGTGGAATAAAAAATCACTCGATTTGGATTAGTAATCACGGAGAAATCAAAGATGGAAGTGGGAAGAAATTTTCGGAATCGCGAAGAACACAAATTGAAATTGAAATGAAATTAAACTTAAATTGAATTCCTAATCCTAAAATTGATGATACACGACGATAGATAAGAGGATAAACTTGTTTTCTAACCTGAGATAACGATCAAATCGATCCAATTGATCGCCAGATCGACGGCTCTTCATTCCGCGAATTCAAACGTGAACATCGGTGTTCAAGAGACAAATTCTCCTCGCTCGATCGTCGAAATCTCTCTTATAAACACTCCGTGGACGCGGAATCTTGTCTAGAAGTGATTACAAGAGAGAGATTCAAGAGAAGATGCAAATAGATAGGTCAATTAGATCGAAACTCTCAAGAAAGAGTACATACGACGAAGAACTCGTCAATTTATAGCCCAAATTGGGCGAAACCGTCCGATCAATGCGTTAGGCTTGATCAACGGTCCAGATTAAGCCCCTCATAAATGAAACGTTATGCTTATATCGTGGCCGTTGGATTGTTGATGGACGCTCCAGATTAGGCCACGTGTGAGGCGTTATAAAACGCACGAAAACGCCGTCCTTAGGATCGTGATCGGACGGCTGAGATGCGGTCCGCGCGGATGCATCTCGGCCGTTATAAATCTTTTAAAAACGCACGTGGTGTTGATGATCTCCGGTGGTCCTGGCCTCCACCTGATCGGCGCGCGTGATGCTGCCACGTCGCGTCAATCACAGCCGTTATAATAACTCTAATTAAGCACGTTTCTTGATTGCGATCAATGGTCCGGCGCTCACGCGATCGACGCGTGAGATCGACGCGCCTGCGAGATTCAATGCCCGTTGTCGCGCCACGTCGCCTGCAAGGTAAGTAGAGTGTGGAGTTAGTCCCACACGGAAACAATTATAGAGCCTTAGCTCTATAAAACGTACGCCGTATAACGGCTTTCGAAATTCTGTCCCCTTAGACACGGGGGACCTATTTATATTATATTAGATATGAGTATAATACTATATATAACATATACGCGCCACGTAGGCGCTACGCGGGTCCGCGTGGCGCTGCCACGTGGCCTTGCGTGCCACGTCGCATCCACGCGGGTCCCGCGCCCCTTTTTTTAATTTTTTATTTATTATTAAAAATCGAAAATAAAATAAGAAAAACAGTTTTAAAAATCCGGAAAAATACAGAAAAATCCCTAAAAATTGTAAAAATCATATCTTTTAAAATACAACTCCAAATTAATCCAAATTTCTTTCATTGGACCTGAAATTTAATTATCAATCATTCTAAAAATTCAAAATATTTAAATAACAAGAGATTTAATTTATATTTCAAAAATATATTCATTTTTAAAAGATTTTAACTTTAGAAAATTAAATGAATGTTCATAAAAATGATTTCTCTTATTATTTAACTTTAAAAACCATTCATAATCTCAAGTAAAGATGGGTTATAAAATTATTTATCCTTAATTCATCATAATTAACCCTAATTTAGTGTATTTTGAGATTATGACATAAATATGCATAGAATGATAGAAATGCACTCAAAGTATGATAACATGCACATAAATGTAATGTTTTATGCCTTAAATTGTATTAATAATCATGTTTTATCATGTTAAGATTGCATGTTATCAAGGACCACTGAATCAATCAAGGCGCACGTGGCTTAAATACATGCGTTATAACGGCCACGATTAAAAGTCGGCGGGGAGCATCGCGATCGTCGGATCATGATCCAACGGACGCGATTTAAGCATTTTTCATAACGCTTATCAAAGGGATCATCCTGGCGCTCCATCACAAATCCGACGGTCACGAATTAATTGAAACGGTCCACGATGGACCGTTCCATCATAACCGTCAATCGAAACGATCGGACGGTTACGCTCAAATGCCCTATAAAACAAGATGTTCTTCATCGTTTGTGAGCATCCGAGTTGAATCTCAACCTAATTGAGTTGTTTAGATACCATTCTTCTCGTTTCTCTTGATTCCATCCTCTTCCTCTCTCATTTCCGCATCCACGGAGGGGTTGAAATCAAGATTTGGTGGAGAATTGAAGGAGAAATCGTAGCTTGAATCCACCGATCGCGTTCTTTGTGATTAAGAGGCTTAATCGCCACGATTTGATCGCAATTGGGGATTAGTGGGAGCGGTTTTTGCTTCCTAATCTTCCTATCATGTTTAATTTCTGTTTAGATTAGGATTTACATTTCAATTTCGTTAAATTTCATCCAAAATCACGATTTTTTTGTTCCAAAATTTCTCTCCACTTCAATTTTTGATTTCTCCGCGAAATCAAGTCCAAATTCGATGATTCTTGATTCCGTGGAATCGATTTGAAGTCCTCTTTCATAAAATACTATTTTCCCCAATTTCTACCATAAATTTTCTGTCAGATTTGATCAAATTCGAAGATTACATCAAGAAATTCCTTAATTCCCTATGGATTCGACCGTTATTTACCATTATACCCCTCAATTCGAGTTAATTTCTTAAAATTGGTAAGTTTGGAATAATTTTTGACGCGATACCGCGTGAAATCAATGACCTTGCGGTCTCGTCTCGTCACCTATAAGCCAATCACTCTTCCATGTATCTTGTTTATGTTCATTGAAATGAAATTTATTCATTGTCATTCTTGTGTGATGTTTGTAATGAAGTCCATGAGCATGTGCAATGACTAAGTGAATTATGATGAGATCATAATATAGTGATCACTAGTCTTTAAACATATGTTCTAAACATTCCTATTCGTGGGATATTTGAGAAGGACATCGAATTATCCGGAAAGAATAACACTATCTAATCTATCTCATATGATGAGTATGGCCGATCTTATAGCCATCGGTGTGGAGACACTAAGGATAGATAGTGGGTGCTCTTTGGAGAAAGAGTTCACTGAATTGATCCGTATGAATCCCTGAATGGTATTATACCTAATTGTCAATCAGGTTGATTCATGTCATGATTGTGTATGTGGTCCTTTGACTTGAGACACCAAAGATATATTGTGGATGGATGATCGTGTTTTGATTATGACTTACGAATCCCTAGCCACGGGATATCTAAAACGTCATATATTGGATACGACATGAAGTCCACGAAAATGATTGTGTGGTCAAGATGGGATCATCGACCCTCGGTATTTGAGGAGATTGACTCAAAGGAATGAGATGCAATGAAATCCTTGGCCAAGGTAGTAGAAATATTGAAGAAGGAGTTCTCAATGATTTCTACACGCATCAGTACTAACTTGAGTGACTGATTAGGGTTTGAAAGTTGACCATACCCTAAGTCATTCATGAGTCTAATGTGGATGAAGGATTATACATACATGGTAATCAATGACGGGAAGGTTCCATAAGTGAGTTCTTACATACTCCATATCTCCTAGAGTACGTGGTGTAGCTTGGCACCCAACAGGCTGGCAACTCAACCTATCGATTGGGTTAAATCAATCCTTGATTAATTAATCTATATGTGGATGTGGATAATTAATTAAGGTTGACCAATAAGGTGTTATTTGGTCTATAGAGTTATTAACTAGTGAGATATATGGACCTAGAGGGTCACACACATAAGGTTTATGGATGTTGGTGGATATAGACATAATTATGAGGGTTTTTATAAAAAAACCTCATTCCAAATGTCTATAAATAGGGGGAGAACGACCACAACTAAAAGTGCCCATGTAAGCCTTGTGGGAATTCTCTCCTTTCTTCTCTTTCTCTCTTGGTGAAGAGCTTTGAAGAGGAGATCCAACCATCCGGAGACCGTGTGGATACTGCTAGAGGCTAGACACTTGAATAGCTTCAAGAACTCCTTCAAGGAATCCTTGTAAGTATGTTTTCTCATACATACTAGATGATAGGATCATCTATTCTTGGTGGCTCGGTATTTTTAATGTCCGATTCAATGTTTTTTCGCTGCATTTGATGTTTTGATCAAAATTTCAGAAAGTTATCGACCTCAGATCCCATCATGGTCAAGATAGTGGAAATATCAAAGAATGAATTCCCAATGATTTCATATATGCGTCAATACTAACTTGAGTAGTTGATTAAGGTTTGACAGTTTACAATACCCTAAGTCAATCATGATTCTCATGCAGACGAAGGATTATACAAACATAATAATTGATGACCAAAATGTTCTATAAGATAGTTATTATATACTCCATATATATCTTAAAGTATGTTATATAGATTGACACCCAATAGGCTAGAAACTTAACCTATCGATTGGGTGAAATTGATATAGAGATTAATTAATCTATATATCAATGTAGATAATTAATAAATTTTACTAATAAGATGTTACTAGGTTTATAGAGTTATTAACTAGTGAGATATATAGACCAACATGATCTTTACATAAGGTCTATAGATGTTGGTGGAAATAGATATAATTATAAGGGTTTTTATAAACAAATTCACATTACAAATGTCTATAAATTTAGTGAGAACGATCACAACTCAAAATAACCATTTAGACCTTGTGAGAATTCTCTCCTTTCCTATCTTTCTCTCTTGGTGAAGAGCTTTGAAGAGGAGATCCAACCATGTGAAGATTGTGTGGATACTGCTAGAGGCTAGACACTTGAATAACTTCAAGAACTCCTTCAAGAGAACCTTGTAAGTATGTTTTCTCATACATACCAAATGATAAGATCATCTTTTCTTGGTGCCTCAAAGTTTTGAATATTTAATTCAATAGAAGGCTTATCAACCTCGTAACCCAACATTTAGGAGCATGGTTAACCACCTCCTTAGGTGGGTCAACCCATTTCACCTTTTTAGGAGACTAGTCGGGTCCTTTTTCTTGGAAGTCAATGATGGCCAAAGTGATTATTGATAAGTCAAAGGTGGTCATGTTGATTGGATGGGGTAACATATGCAAGAATTGACAGATGCAACAATAGGGTTGGTAGACTCCTTAAGGTGGCATAGCTTGATCCGGCAACAAGTGATGCGGTTAGGTTATGATGACATTGTACTTAAGCAAGACAGCTCACTTGCTTGTGGCATCTTGAAGTGGTTGTGAGTGTAGAAATGGTGAAAGCTCACAGAAATTAATAAGGAAGCCTTACAAGGTGGAAATGACAACCATTTCTTTCGATCAAGCACAACCTAGTGCATAAGAATGCAAGGAAACAACAAACTAGACAAGAGAAGGGAATTGGTTGATTTGAGGTTGACTTATTATATTCAGGTAAATGTAGAGTTGAATTAGGTTCATCTTGTATGAATCTTGCTAAATTTCGGGTCAATTTAAAATTTGACTCTAGGTTGATTTGAGTTGACACGAGGTCAACACTTGACATTCAACAAAAACCCAAGGGCAGAAACATCGTGATCATGTAAGTCATAACCAAAAAACAAAATATCTTGATTTCCTTTAGCTACAAATTACATCATCTATGTATCTGACATGCATAAGGTTCTCCAAAACC
>JAHCZF010001706.1:0-13245 GCA_024174645.1 Lemna minuta
CGGGATTATCGTTTTTGTCTTACCTATTCATCGTCTTCTTCCTCTCCTCCCCTCACTTTTGACAGAGACATCAAGGATAGATAGAGGGTGCTCTTTAGAGAAAGAGTTCACTGAATTGATCTGTATGAATCCCAAAGGTTATTATACCTAACTACCAATCAAGTTGATTTATGTCCTAGTTGTATTTGTGGTCCTTTGAATTGAGACACTATTTTGTTTTTGATTATGACTTCGAATCCCTAGACACAAGATATATAAATCATCATATATTGGATAAAATATGAAGTCCTCAAAGATGATTGTGTGGTCAAGATATAATCGGTTATCCTTAATATTTGAGGAGATTGACTCAAGAAATGAGATGGAATGAAACCCTTCACTAAGGTAGCACAAATATTGGAGAAGTTCCCGATGATTTCATCTACATGTAAGTACTAACTTGAGTGACTAATTAGGGTTTGATAGTTGACTATACCCTAAGTCATTCATGAGTCTTGTGCGAACGAAGGATCATACATTTATGGAAACTGATGATGTCAAGGTTCCATATAAGAATTCTTTTATACTTCATATCTCCTAGAGCATATGATGTAACTTGGTACCCAATAGGTTGGAAACTCAACTTGTTGATTAGATTAAATAGATCCTTAATTAATTGATCTAAATCTTAATGTATATAATTAATAAAATTTCATCAATCAAGTGTTATTGGGTTTATAGAGTTAGAAACTAGTGAGATACATGAACCTAGAGGTCTATGGATGTAGTAGATATAGACATAATTATGAGGTTTTTTATAAAAAATTTCTATAAATAAAAGGAGGACGACCACAACTCAAAGGGACCATGTAAGCCTTATGAGAATTCTCTCATTTCTTCTCTTTCTCTATTGGTGAAGAGCATTGAAGAGGAGATCCAACCATCCGACAATCGTGTGGATACCACTAGAGGCTAGATACTTGAATAGCTTCAAGAACTCCTTCAAGTGTACCTTTGATAACATACTAATTAGACATGATAATATATGATTATTAATGTATATTAAGACAACATATTTCATTCTTATACATGTTATCATATTTATGAGTGTTTATCTATCATTATATGAAAAATTTACTATAATATCAAAATACATTAATTTAGGGTTAATTATGATGAATTGAAGATTAATAATTTCATAACCCATCTTTACTTGAGATTATGAGTAGTTTTTAAATTTAAATAATAAGAGAATTCATTTTATATACATTCATTCTTATTTTCTAAGTTTAAAATCTCAAAGAAATGAATGTATTTTTTAAATAGAAATTAAATCCCTTTTTATTTATTAGATTTGACTTTTGGTAAGTTTGGACTTTATTTTGACCCTTGACCATGTGTATTCAATGACCACTCGGTCTCAATACGTCAACCTCGTAAATTGATTTTCTGATTCATTTTAGATGATATGATTGTCTATTCTTGGTGCCTGGGTATTTTGAATATCTAATACAATATATTCCATAGCATTCAATTTTTTATCAAAATTTTTTAAGGCTTCTCAACCTCAGATCCCAACATCATTGACAAGAGAGCGGGAAAAACAAACTTTCCACCAACTTTTGGAGCTAAGTCAACCATGTGGTCATAAAAGTAAAGTAACCAATCATTTTTGCAGGTAGTATAAGGATCATCCTATCTTTTTAGGATGATCCATAATTTTTTGGGAAGTCTTGTTAGCTTAACATCCTTTTTCCTGAGGAGATTGGAGCAAAATTAATTTGCTTTAAAGATCCATTAGTTCTTTTCTGGATTCAAAATTAATGATTGAGAAGATATAGGATTAAGTTTTTGATCTAATCTAGAAAATTTGGTGGAAAAGGAGTTATGTAGTATGAGATATTGAATTTCTAAGTTTAGAGTTTTTTGGAATTTTAAAGATTTTTTCAGATTTATTTGATTTAAAAGGGGTTAAAAAAGGGATTAGTGTTGTAGTAAATCAAATCGCAACATGTGGCACAACAAAATGCAAGTCATCATGGAAAAGCATCTGCTCACATGGCACAAGTGCATCTTATTGATGTCTCATGAGGTCTACCTCTAGGGTGCATGTTTGGGAAAGGCAGCTTGTGTGGTGCCACATAGGCTGCGATGGTGACAATTAAATAATGATAAATGCATAATGTGACCATCAAAACAAGTGGTTCTCTATATTATATTTGAAAATCCTCATAAATATTTTAATATGGGACGAAACCCCAAGGTTCAATGTGCAACACACAAGGCCAGTGATGAGACGAGACCACGAGGTCGTCGATTTCACACGGTCTCGTGTCAAAAATTATACCGAACTTACCAATTTGGGGAATTAAGAGAGAATTGAGGGGTATAATGGTAAATACGGGTCGAATCCACAGGGAATTTAGGTATTTTCGAGATATCTTTTAGAATTTGGTCAAATTGGACGATGAATTGAGGTGAGAAGTTAGGGAAAATGGTGGATAACTTCAAAACGAATCCACGGAATCAAGAATCGTTGAATTTGGACTTGATTTCGCGGATAAATCGAAATTTGAAGTGGAGAGAAATTTTCGGACGTTGAAATCGTAATTTTAGATGAAATTCTATGAAATTGAAAGCTAAATCCTAATATCAACAAAAATTAAAGATAATAGGAGGATAATTGAGGTAAAACTGCTTCCACTAAACCCGTTTAGCGATCAAAACGAGGTGATTAAGCCGATTAATCACCAAAAACGTCAAGATCGTCACGCCGAGCTTCAAGCGTCGATTTCTCCCTCGATTTTCCACCAAATCTCGACTTCCACCCCTCTATGGATCCGGAATTGAGAGAGGAGGAGGAAGAACTCGAGAGAAACGAGTGAGAGAGGTGTCTAGACAGTCAATTTTATTGAATTCTCACTGACATACATAGAACTGACGAAGAACTCGTCTAGTTTATAAGGCGAATTGGGGAAAACCGGGCCCGATTGATGCGTTTAATCCGCATTAACGACCGAGATTAAACGCATCAATTCGAAACGGTAAGCTTAAATCGTGGCCGCCGGATCGTGGATGGACGATCTGGATGCGATCTCTCCCGAGATGCGTTATAAAACGCATGGAACGGCGCCGCTGGATCGCGATCGAACGCTGCAGATGCGTTTGATCGCGTGGAAATCGTGGCCGTTATAACGCTCACTAAAAAGCACGTGCTTGATTGATCTCCGTGCACCCCGCCTCCACGCGATTGACGTGCGAGATGCTGCCACGTCGCATAAGATCCAGCCGTTATAATAGCTTTATTTGGCACGTGTCTTTGATCAAATCAGGTGGTCCGTTCGCCCACCCGATCGGCGTCCTCCGATCACGATCCGACGCTCCTCCGTTAGCCACGTCGCTCGCATCGCCAAAACAAGGTGTGGAGTTAGTCCCACACGAAATAATTATAGAGCCTTAGCTCATAAAAGGTACGCCGCATGACGGCTTTCGAAATTCTGTCCCCTTAGACACGGGGGACCCATTTATATTATATTAGATATGAGTATAATACTATATATAAAATATATGCGCCACGTAGGCGCTGCGCGGGTCTGCGTGGCGCTGCCACGTGGCCTTGCGTGCCACGTCGCATCCACGCGGGTCCCGCGCCCCCTTTTTTTAAATTTTTATTTATTATTAAAAATCAAAAATAAAATAAGAAAAACAGTTTTAAAAATCCAGAAAAATACAAAAAAATCCCTAAAAATTGTAAAAATCATATCTTTTAAAATACAACTCCAAATTAATCCAAATTTCTTTCATTTGATCTAAAATTTAATTATCTATCATTCTAAAAATTCAAAATATTTAAATAACAAGAGATTTAATTTATATTTCAAAATTACATTCATTTCTTTAAGATTTTCACTTTAGAAATTTAAATGAATGTTTATAAAAATAATTTCTCTTATTATTTAACATTAAAAATCACTTATAATCTCAAGTAAAGATAGGTTATAAAATCATTTATCCTTAATTTATCATAATTAACCCTAATTTAGTGAATTTTGAGATTATAACATAAATTTGCATGAAATGATAGAAATGCACTTAAAGTATGATAACATGCACATAAATGTAATGTTTTATGCCTTAAATTGCATGAATAATCATGTTTTATCATGTTAAGATTGCATGTTATCAGCCAGCTAGTTGCTCTGATTAGCAGGGCCAATCAAACTACATGATTAATGGACCAAATGTCCTGGTGTTCAATGGAAAAAGGGAGTGCCATTGTCACTTTATTGCAACAAATTGGATTATGACATATGATGTAACATGGAGCACCCCCATTGCGATCCAATAGACATGATCAAAGTTGAAAATTATCATTCTTTAAAAAAAATTATCATGCCTTCTTGTGACCTCAAATTCTGATCAACATGATTGGACAACTGAGATTGTTCCCACACTCAAAAAGGGGAAAACTACCTTTTGCATCCAATCAAAGTTCAATGCATGGCGCTCCCCAATAAGATTCATGATTTTGACTAGAAACCATTTTACCTTGATGCCCTCAAACCCTAATAACCTCTATATAAAAACCCATATTTTTGCTCTCCTCTCTTTTTTTCGTCTCTCTCTGGTATTAGGCTGCTCGAAGGAAAAGGAGAGAAGATTAAGGCCCAACTTAATCATTTTTTAATGTTGAAAATTGTCTTGGAGGCAAGATCAAGTGCAAGATCGTGAGCAAAGTAAGTCAAGCATTAGTCAACTTGGGATTGGAGTCAAAATTTAGTTCATGCAAATATTTAGATCAATTCTACATTATAATTAAAACCATAAATAGTGTAGACTGACGAGACGAGACCGTGAGGTCGCCGATTTCACACAGTCTCGTGTCAAAAATAAGCCTAACTTACCAATTTGGGGAATTAATCATGAATTGAGTGGTATAATGGTAAAAAGGGTCGAATCCAACAGGGAATTAAGGTATTTTCGAGAGATCTTTTGGAATTTGGTCAAATCGGACAATGAATTTAGGTGAGAAATTAAGAAAAATGGTGGTTTTAGAAAGATAACTCAAAGATCTATCCGTGGAATCAAAAATCGCTCGATTTGGATTAGTAATCACGGAGAAATCAAAGATGGAAGTGGGAGGAAATTTTCGGAATCACGAAGAACACACATTGAAATTAAAACGAAATTAAACTTAAATTGAGATCCTAAACCTAAAATTGATGATACATGACGATAGATAAGAGGATAAACTTGTTGATGCAGGACCGACGGGGTGAATCGGTCCGGCGCTACTATCCTCTAAGGGGGAGCTATGGATGGGGTGATCTACGTGTTCTAAATGATGCAATGATATCTAAGATCTCCGCAAGCAGCCAACCTTCCGGCGCGTCGTCACAGCGCTCCTGGGGTACGCCGAGTAGGATGGAGCAGGAGTCCTCCCAGATCCGTCGATGCAGGAGAGAGAACAGCCTCGAGTCGTCGGGGGAAGCTCGAACGTCAACCCGGCGGTCGGATCCACGATCCCAATCCCGTACCCTGACGTCACTCAGCCTAACTAGGTCCGAGGGCGGTAGAGACAAGTGCGGGAAGTACTGAAGGAAATATAGACTTCAAAGTAAGAGAAAGGGGGATGAATGCCTAACTCCGCGGGCGCGAGCCCTGGCCGGTCGGGGCGAGGGAGGTCGTCTGGGCGCGGCAGTCGATGCTCTGACGCCGGGCGAGTCGGCGAGGGAGCGCGGGGAGCGATCGGCGCGGGCGATGACGAGTCGTGGCGAGCCGAACGGGCCGCAGCGATCACGGGAAGGCGGAGGCGGTGCCCTGGGTCGGGTCTGGGGTGGTCTGCGGCTTGCCCGGCGGTGCGGGGCCGGTTCGCCAGCGGTGCCGGGGCCGGGCTCGGGCCGTTTCGGGCTGTGCTCGGACCGTCGGCCGGCTCAGGGCTCAGCGGCTCTGGACCGCGCTGACGCGCCGAGCGGCTCAGGCGGTCCGGGTTTCGGCGCTCGCTGGCCTGGACCGGCTTGGACCGGTCAGCTCGGGAGCGGCCTGGACTCGGCTCGGGCTGGGTCTGCTCTGGCGGCCTCGCCTGGGTCGGGCGGTTCGGGCCGGCTCGCGGGCTCGGGCCTGGGTCCCCGGGTGGCCGCAGCTGATCCAGGGCGGTCCGGACCCTGGCTCGAGCTGCTCGGACCTGGCTAGAGGGGGTCGATCCGGGTGGCCGATTCCCCGCCGAGCCTGGCTCAGCGGGGAATCGCTCATTTCCCTCCTTGTGATTAGGGCTTCTTCGCGAGGGAGGCGAGGCGCACGGCGAGGGGGAGGGGTTCGTGGCGCGCTTCCTGAGCTGAGGAGGGCGCGAGGGGCTTGCGAAGGGCGGCGGTGATGGCGGACGACCGCGTGTGGCGGCGGCGTCGGCGGCGGCAGGCGCTGAGCGCGGGCGGTCGCGGATCGCGGCGGCGACCGGGGTTGATCGCCTTGCGCGGTGGCGATGGCGGCGGCCTTGGGCGGCGATGGCGGCAGGGCGGCGACGACTAGGCGCTGGCGGCGGCGCAGGGCGGCGGCGACGACTAGCGCGGCAGCAGGCGGCGGCGGAGCTTTGAGGCGGCAGAAATGGCGGCTTGGAGCGGCGGCGATGGCGGCGGCGTTCGCCGAGCCCGGAGTTAGGGCAAGGAGTGGCGGCGAGGCAGCGGCGGCACGGCTCTGGTGCAGGCGGCGGCGGCTCGGCGGTGGGACTCCTTCCCTAGCTTTCCATGAGCAGCCACTCGAGAAGAGGTTCTTCCTTCTTTTTCTCAAATGACGGCTAGGTTTGTGGGGGTCCCTTCCCCTCTTATAGAGCCCTTGGCGGGCCAAGAGAGGAAAGGGCCCACTTGAGGCCCACAACCCACACCCATACTCATAGAAATAGAATAAAAGGTTCACAAAAGGGAAAGGGCCTTAGGCTAGGGTCCCGAAACAAAGGGAAACCCACCCCAAAGGCCTAAAGAGACAGAGAGAGACATGCAAAGGCCCGCTTAAACACGTGAGGGCTAAATAAAGTCATAATGAAATAGAAAACGGAAAAGATAGCTCCATGCGCGCGAGCTCGTGGCGAGAAGAGGGTCTCACTTGGTGTAGTGAAACTCGGGATCCTTCGCTTGTCGAGGGGGCTGGACGCGCGTAGGTGTCGGCTCCACCGGCGCCGTAGTGTCATGCCTTGGTGGCGACGGGGGTCGTATGCCACCACTTGTTTTCTAACCCGAGATAATGATCAAATCGATCCAATTGATCGCCGGATCGACAGCTATTCATTCTGCGAATTCAATCGTGAACATCGGTGTTCAAGAGACAAATTCTCCTCGCACGATCATCGAAATCTCTCTTATAAACACTCCGTGGACGCGATTTCGAGTCTAGAAGTAATTACAAGAGAGAGATTCAAGAGAGGAAGGGTATAGATTGATCAATTAGATGAAATCCCTCGAGAATGTCTACAAACGACGAAGAACTCTTCGTTTTATAGGGCGAAATGGGGGAAACCGTCCGATTGATGCGTTTAATCCTCATTAACGGTCGGGATTAAACGCATCAATATGAAACGGTAAGGTTAAATCGCGGTCATCAGATCTTCATTGGACGTTACAGATTGATCGAACGTTATGCGTTTAAAACACATCAAAACGGCGCCCGTCGGATCGTGATCTAACGCTCCAGATGCGTTTGATCGCGTGAAATCGTGGCCGTTATAACTGGATTAATTAAGGCATGTGCTTGATGATCTCCGGTGCACCACGCGTCCACTCGATTGGCGCGTGTGATGCCACCACGTCGCCTTCAATCCGACCGTTATAATCCTTTTAAATAGGCACGTGCCATGATTGATCGATCGGTGGTCCGCGACCACGCGATCAACGTTCGATCTTCACCGCCAGTCTAAATCCGACGCTTTCGCTTTTGCCACGTCGCCTGCAGCTATAAAAGCCGTGTGGATTAGTCCTACATGGAAATAAAAAAAGGCAATCGTCGGGTTTATAAGACTCGACGATCTAATGGGTTTGAATACCCTTCCGCTATACGGAAGGCTGAAAACCCATTATACTATATATAATATATGAATATAATATGTACTATGCGCCACGTAGGCGTTGCACGGGCCCGCGTTGCTCTGCCACGTGGCCTTGCGTGCCACGTCGCACCCACGTGGGACCCACGCGATGTTAAGCCCCTTTTTACTCTTTTCTTTATTCATTTTAATCTATTTAAATCGAAATTAAATCGAAAAAAATCCAGAAAAATCTCTAAAAATTGTAAAAATCATAACTTTCAAAATACAACTCCAAATTAATCCAAATTTCTTTCATTTGATCTGAAATTTAATTATCTATCATTCTAAAAAGTCAAATTATTTAAATAATAAGAGATTTAATTCTTATTTCAAAAATACATTCATTTCTTTAAGATTTTAACTTTAGAAAATTAAATGAATGTTTATAAAAATGATTTCTCTTATCATTTAACTTTAAAAACCACTTATAATCTCAAGTAAAGATAGGTTATGAAATATTTAATCTTTAATTCATCATAATTAACCCTAAAGTAACGCATTTTGAGATTATAACATAAAATTGCATAGAATGATAGAAATGCACTCAAAGTATGATAACATGCACATAAATGTAATGTTTTATGCCTTAAATTGTATTAATAATCATGTTTTATCATGTTAATATTGCGTGTTATCATAGACCATACCTTCTTTTTTATCAAATAGCATTGTCATCACTTCATCCCAAGATCTCATACATCATCATTTACTCGTCAACTCTTTCTACTACCATTCATCTCACCATTTCACCTTCCTCATTTTTGTCTCTTCACATCAATTCTAATATCATATTATTTTTTATCAAAAAGAAATATAAAATGATAAATTCACACATCTATAAATATTAAATTTCAAATTCATATCTTATTTCACCCTCTCATCTTCTATTAGATGTATCTAATCACGATACCTAGGTCCCTATGGATTTGATCCTTAATTTATCCCAATATTAAGTTAGGAAACATAGAAATTTTTTCTTAAAATTGATTCATGATGGCAATGTAAAATTAGTGCAAAATTGAATCCATCACTAGCTGATGTGGCAGACCTATCATGTGGCAATGTGCCAGCAAGCCAACTAGCTAAGGTTGGGAGCCATTGGCGCTAATGCCTCATGCCTAGTGTTGCCTATGAAACATGTAATTGGCAGCCATGTCACGTGATAGTGGTATGGTGAACCTACATAGTGATTTCATGATGGGAATACGTTCTCTTCAGTTGATTCATGATTGACTCCCATCGATGATCCTGGGCAAAATTGTCACCAAAATTTAACTTGTTGACTATTTATTGCCCATTTGGGCCAAAATCAATGCACTATTGGCTGCGATAAGATGGGCCTAAAAACATACTAGTGGCACATCATCACCATTTATACCGTCATTAGCTTGCATCGTCACCACTAGCAGACATCAGCATGTCACATAAGTAATTTTTGCCAATATGGCATCACCACATCAACTATTTTACATTCATGTCACCACCACATCATCAATTCTATTGACTAGCTATCAAGCTTAATTGTGTGGACTTGACACCTCATCAACTACATTGACATGTTAGCACCACATCGGCAACAATTTTTTTTACATTTTATGCAAAGCATCTCTTTATTGGGAGTTATTTTGATGGGTCAAAAATTCAATGGATGAGTCAAATGACACACCTCTTCACTAAATAAATTATTTAAAAGTCAAAATATTTTCTATTTAAATAAAGTGATGTACGTGCAATGAGTTCAGTTGTTGAATGAAAAATTTCTTGGAATGCTGGCAAGGAGTCAACTTCTACTTCCCCCTCTTTGAAGGTTCTTTCCTTCTTCCTGCCCCTCTTTGGCCCTTCTCTCCAATTTGGTGATTCTCTTTTTTATCATGGTAGATATATTTGATTTTTATAATTTAAATAAATAATTGATTGATGTTTTTGAATTATTAAATCACATTAATTTCATAATATTTGGTTGTATTTTAAAAAAAAATTAAGGAAGGTACTTGCTCATGATTATAGGTACACTTGCAGTCAAGAAATTAGGTGATAATTCTAAAATGATAATTGTATCCATGCATCATATTTTATGATAGTACAAATATGACCATGTCCTAATATGGATCATTATCTATACTTTGTCTATATTATGAGACTAACCCCACTTTACTTCCTAGAAGTCAAGGAGTTGAATTCTCATAATTTTATAAGTTTTGTGATACAAGGACATTGGTACGCATAGTGAAGGACATGGGTACAATTCAAATAAGATAGAGGAGAAAATAAACTATCCATTAGGATCCAAGTTAAATATCTTTCTATAAAGTCAAAGGTGGTCAAATGAGGTCAAAGGGATTGTATTAAGGATCCAAGGTGGTCAAACCAAGTGTAAAAGTCTTTAGATGGATCATCCTACAAAATAGGAAGATTCACATTTTTAGGAAGTCAAAAGTGGTCAAATTTCCTATTTTTTAGGAAAGCTACAATCCACATTTCTTGAGGCTCCTCTTAATTATGAATATTTTCTAATTAAAATTATGATTCCACCTTTAAAGGTGGCACCTAACCTCAATTGAAAATTGAAATGACAGCAACCCCACTTCCTTGGAAGGTTGGTATTTTACACCCCCCCCCCTCCTCCATGTGCCTTTAAGGGAGTAGTTTACTCCCTTAAGGGGGCCCCACTACCTCCATTTAGGACGTAGGTAAGAGGGCATCAAGGGCAAGAGACCTCCTCCCTCAGTCCCAAGGGGGGATGATCTTCATCCTTGACTACCTCAAAGCCCTACAATCATCTCTTATCTAATCGTCACTTTCTCCCTCTCTTGATTTTTTTTTTGCCCTTTATTAACATTAAGGTAAAATAAGAAAGAGGAGAGGTTTAGACCCCCAAGCTTTGCATGATTTTGTGTTGAAGCTCGTCATGGAGGCATGATTGAGTGGAAGAATGAGATTGAATCGATTGACATCAAAAACAGGGTTTCTATGAGGATTCAGATATGTTTCTTGCTTGTGATCTCCTTCATTGATAGTTTAGAACCTATTTCCTTTTTCATATTTCATTTTTGTGATCATTTCATTATAAAAATCCTTTTATATCCATTCATCTCTCATCATTTTCTCTCAAGCATACTTTCACCTTTCTCATCACTCTATTCCATCAATTCCATTCTCTTCTTGTTCTGATCTCCTTAACTATATATATATATATATATATATTGAACATATGAGTCTTGCGAGAAAGGAAGAGCTCCTTCTTCCTCTCTCTCTCAAGCACAAGAAAATTGGATCTCCCTCTCTTTCAAGAATTTTGTGCTTTCACTTGAGAAGCTTTCAAAATCAAAAGGCACTCAAAATCTGATTTATTAGGCTCAAAAGTCAACACGACAAGAAATATAGGTCAGATTTGATATCTCTCTACTTCTTAGTTTAAATGCTCTTTAGTTAAATTTTGGATCTTGTTTGAGGATTGATTGGGAGAAATCTCATGTTATAATTTGAATCAATTTTACTTATGATTGGATCAAATTTTTGGATCCTATTGAAATCAATTTAAGGCTTTAATAAATTCAATCTCAAAGCCTGATTAGAGGTATAATAAAGGAATTTAGAGGCTAATAAGGAGGATTTAATACTTGATTTCAAAAAGTCTTTTAAGGTCTAATTGTAGGAGGTATTCAAGGGTTGATCACGTGGATATAGGAGCCCTTTTAAGTTTCTTATGGTCTAAAATTAGAATATTCTTTTAAAATTTTCTTTTCTAGAACAATTTTGAAATTCATTTTATAAATATGAATTTAAATATTCTTCAAATATTTCGAGAAAACTCCTCTTGAAAATCAATTTTAGATCTTTAGCTGTCTCTAAATCTTCTTTTTTAGGTTCTTTTCGAAATCTAATTTCAAACCTATTTACCAAATCATCTTGAGAAAAATATTTTAGAATGTAATTTAAAATATCTTGAATTTAATTCTGTTTGAAATCAATATTGAGGAAATATTAAAAACAATTTTAAGTTAATTTTGAGTTGAAATTAAGGTTGAAGTTGAGAGAGAACGCAAAGTTGTTTTTTGTAGATCATATCAGTTTGAAATCTAAATTCACATATTTTAATTTAATCATTTTAGAATTCATGTTAAGTTCTACTTATTATATAATTTGATCAATTTCACTTGATCTTGTTTTGAGAAATATTGTGGAGACCTCAATAAGAGGGAAAAACTTATAGGAAGTGATTACAAGATATTGTAAGTTCAAGAAGATTAATTATACACTTCTTACAGGTTATTGAGTTTTGATCCTTGAAGTTTTAATCCATGTTATTTAAATCATGAGCTTTAATCTGAGTGTTTTAATCAAAAATATTTAATTGGTGGTTATTCTTTATTTTATATCAATCAATCTAGAAAATTTTTACATTGTAATCTAGCCATTCTAGTAAATCTTCTCGTAAATATTTACATTGCATCCGTACATGATTAATCAAATATTTTTTTCAACATTATCAGCTAATTATTTCACCTAATAAAATCTAGCAACTAAGATTATTTAGAATCAACCACTCATATAAAATAGGTGGACTCTAGATAAGTCGTACTCATTGATAACTATAAAGTATAAGTTGCATTCATGTACCATTTATCATGTGTAAGTGCTAATCAAGACTATAAAAACGAGAATATATATTTCTATATGGCTAAATGTCGTGAAAATATGAGTGTTTTGATGGATATTATGTGGCCTATAAGCCAATCACACTTTCATGTATCTTGTTTATGTTCATTAAAATGAAATTTATTCATTGTCATTCTTGTGTGATGTTTACAATGAAGTCCATGAGCATGTGCAATGACTAAGTGAATTATGATGACATCATAATATAGTGATCACTAGTCTTTAAACATATGTTCTAAACATTCCTATTCGTGGGATATTCGAGAAGGACATCAAATTATCCGGAAAGAATAGCACTATCTAATCCATATCATATGATGAGTATGGCTGATCCTATAGTCATCAGTGTGGAGACACTAAGGATAGATAGTTGGTGCTCTTTGGAGAAAGAGTTCACTGAATTGATCCGTATGAATCCCTGAATGGTATTATTCCTAACTGTCAATCAGGTTGATTCATGTCATGGTTGTGTATGTGGTCCTTTGACTTGAGACACCAAAGACATCTTGTGGATGGATGATCGTGTTTTGATTATT
>JAHCZF010001707.1:0-13185 GCA_024174645.1 Lemna minuta
CGACCTCGCGGTCTTGTCTCTTCAGTCATGTCATCATGTTTATGAAAATTGTTCACATAATCTCCATCCTCAAATCTTGCATGATGCTGATATGGGTAAAATTACAGTCATTGAAGCATAAATTCACATATTAAAAATTAGACTCAAATTTTTGAATTTTCTTTTGAAAGTTAGAATAGTGGTGAGTCAAGGTCGAATTCATTGAGAAGAAGGTTAAAAGATTGAAATCAAGGAATATTTTTGATATTTTTAGATTAAGAAAGTGGAGATCATCAGTGAAAAGACGATGTACACGGGAAACGAAATGAACCGATTAAATGCTTCCAAACTCATTTCGAAGATAAATAACCCTAGATTGACTGTAGAAATATGATTATAGGGTTTGAAAATATGAAAATTTTGATAAAAAGATGCGGGAAATGGAAAAGGTCAATAAAAACACATTATAATACAAGGATTCGTAATGAAAACACTTTCTAGCGATTATCTCTAATCAAAACATACCTTTGAGAACAGGAACTTGGCGTCTTGCATCCAATAAGAGGAATGACTAGACAAGAGAAGAAACTCACCAGAAATGATATTCCATAAATGAAGAATGATCAATCGGTACCCTCTTTCTTCTAGGCAAGCCTATGCTAGAAGCACATATTGAAACATTAAAAAAACCTATTTTTTTCACTTTAGAATTTAAATCAATCTTAGTAAATTTTTAGATCTTAAAATGATGATCATGTTGGGATCTGAGGCTTGACAAGCTCTCCAAGTTTTTGCCGAATAATGATTGCAGCGGAAGATATTGAATCAAAATATTCAACAGAGTTGAAGCACCAAGAATAGATGATCTCATCATCCATTCTAGGTGATCCTATCATCTAGTATAGAATAAAATTTATACTTACATAGATCATTTGAATGAGTTCTTCAACCGTCCAAGCATCTGGCCTTTAGCGGTATCCACATAGTCTCCTGACGGTCGGATCTCCTCTTGAATACTCGTCACCACGAGAGGAAGAGAAGAGAAAGGAGAAGTTCCACTAAGATTACATGGGCACCGCTATTATGGTCATTCTCCCCCTATTTATAGACTTTAGGAATGTGAAATTTTTACAAAAACCCTTATTATTATATCTATATCCACCGACGTCCATTGACCTTATGTGTGTGACCCTCTAGGTTCATATATCTCATAAGTTAATGACTCTATCAACCTAATAACACTTATTAGTCTTCCTTATCAATTAACTATACCAACATATATATTAATTGACTAAGGATTGATTTAACCCAATCGACAGGTTAAGTCGTCATCCCGGTGGGTGCCAAGCTACACCACGTGCTCTAGGAGATATAGAGTATATTATAACTCTTTCATGGAACCCTGTCGTCATTGGTTACTGACGGATCGAATTGATGCGGTCGTTAATTGCACACCGATTCATGTCAAAATAAAGTTCTAACTTATCAATTTAGTGAAAATATCTCGAATTGAGGGGTATAATGGTAAATATGGGTCGAATCTATAGGGAATTAGGGAAATTTATGATGATCTCTTCAAATTTGATCAAATCGAATGATGAATCGATGATAGAAATTAGGGAAAATTTTATATTTTATGAAAGAGAACTTCAAGACAATTCCACGGAATCAAAAATCATCGAATTTGACTTTAATTTCGCGGAGAAATTGAAGATCGAAGTGAAGGGTAATTTCGAAATTGAAAATCATGAACTAACCAAAAATAAGCTTGAAATTAAACTAAATTAATAATCTAAATGGAAATTAAACACTAATAGACGATAGATTAGGAAAAACCGCTTACATTAACCTACAATTATGATTGGATTATCCCAATTAATCGCCGGAATCAAGGCTATTCATCAAAATCTAGAAAATCGCGATTGGTGGAGTTCAAGAGTTGATTTCTTCATCGTCTTTCGCCCAAATCTTGATCTTAAGCACTCCTAGGATGGAGAATTGAGTCTAGAAGCGATTGGGATCAAGAGATTTAAGAGATTTGGTGTCTAAATAGTTCAATTTGATTGAATTACTCTCAAATGCTTTACAAATCGGAAGACCATCTCAATTTATAAGATATTTGCGAGTAACCGTTCGATGAAACGCTCCCCCTTCGATCAACGGCTTTGATTTACCGCATTAATGCGAATCGTTACAGTTAAGTCCGGTCCATTGGATCGCGATTGGACGTTCGAGATGAAGCCACGTCATCACGTGTTATAAAACGCCTTGAAACGGTCGTCGTTGGATCGCGATCGGATGCATCAAATAAGTTTCTTCGTGATTTAATCTCGACTGTTATAACTCTCGTGATCAATGGTGGAGATTAGACGCGATCTGGTGAACCCCGATTAAGCCACGTGTCCATTGATTTTAAGTAAAAATCAAGGGCCACGATTCACCGCACGATCAAACGTCCCTTACGCTGCCACGCGACGCGATCGGACGGCTTTGATCACGCCACGTCACTTGCGCATTATAAAATATTCAAAAAATCAAATTTTAATTAGAAAAATCGATTTTTAATTCTGGAAAATCCTTAGAAATTTATTAAAAATTCAGAAAAATTCTAAAAAATCCCTAAAAATTAGAAAATTCATAACTTTCAAAATATAACTCCAAATTAATCAAAATTTCTTTCATTTGATTAGAAATTTAATTATCTATCATTCTAAAAAGTCAAAATTAATAAATAACAAGAGATTTAATTTCTATTTTGAACATACATTCATTTCTTTAAGATTTTAACTTTAGAAAATTAAATGAATGTTTATAAAAATGATTTCTCTCATTATTTAACTTTAAAAACCACTTATAATCTCAAGTAAAGATAGGTTATAAAATTATTTATCTTTAATTCATCATAATTAACCCTAATTTAAAGTATTTTGAGATTATAATGACTTTTTCATAGAATGATAGATAAATACTCATAAATATGATAACATGCATAGAATGAAATCTTTTATGCCTTAATATAAAGTTAATAATCATGTATTATCATGTCTAATTAGCATGTTATCAGTTACCGTGTACGTATAATCCTTCATCCACATAAGACTCATGAATGACTTAGGGGTTAATTTTCAAACCCTAATCAGTCACTCAATTTAGTACTGATGCGAGTAGGAAATCATCGAGAATAATTTCTCTAATATTTTTCACTACCCTGGCCATGGATTTAACCGCATCTCATTCCTTGAGTCAATCTCCTCATATACTGAGGGCGGATGATCCCATCTCAACCACTCAATCACCTTCGAGGACTTCATGTCGTATCCAATCTATGACGTTTTGGAGATCCCGTGGCTAGGGATTCGTAACTTATAGTCAAAACACATTCATCCATCCACAAGATGTCTTTGGTATCTCAGGTCAATAAAAGACTACATACACAACCGTGACATGAATCAACTTGATTGACAATTTGACATAATACCATTCAGGGATTTATACAGTTCAATTCAGTGAACTCTTTCTCTAAAGAGCACCCGCTATCTATCCTTGGTGTCTCAACACCGATGGCTATAGGATCAGCCATACTCATTGTATGAGTCAGATCAGATAGTGTTATTCTTTCCGGATAATTCGATGTCCTTCTCGAATATCCCACGAATAAGAATATTTAAAACATATGTTTAAAGACCATTGATCACTGTAGTATGATCTCATCATAATTCACTTGATCATTGCATATGTTCACGGACTTCATTGCAAACATCACACGAGAATGACAATGAATAAAAGTTCATTTTAATGAATATAAATAAAAGATGAATGTGTGATTGGCTTGCAGGCCACATAATACCCATCAGATCATGCCCATTAAATTTTAGCCCCTAATGCGATCGAGGTTCTGAGATATCATGATTTCAGTATAGAGCATTTATGGTCATTGATTCACTTTCTCTCTCCTCAAATCACTCTCATCAAACTGCTCTAGTCAAATGGCTTTGGTTAAACTGTAGGTCAAACCTGAAAACTAAATAAAAAGTGTTATTTTCTCTCACCTCTCTCTCATCTCTTTTCTCTCTTGAAGTGATAGCAAGCAGTGCAATCAAAGAGCAGATGTAGGTGATGGCAAGAACAGTGACGTAGAGTGATCATGCAGTCATTGAAAACACATGTCCAGACATCAAAATAAATATCAAACTCTTTAAATTAAAGAATTAATGAGGTTTAAATTAGAATAGAGGTGAGTAAGGGTTAAATCTAAGGATAATTAGGGTAATTTCTTGAGATTCTTTCAAATTTGATCAAATTGGATGAGAAATTGAGCTGAAAAATTAGGAAAATTTCTATTTTTTAAAACAAGACCAAAAGATCTATCCAGAAATAAAAAATCACTCAATTTGGACTTGTATCCATAGAGAAATCAAAGAGCAAAGTAAGAGGAATAAATTCACACGAGAGAGAGAGAGAGAGAGAGATAAAATGTCTAATTTTTAAAAAATTAACCTAATCAATGCATTGAAATTAAAATCGAATACTATATGATGAAAGATTAGGAGGAAAAAACATAATATAACCCAAAACTATGCTCGAAATGTCCCAATTAATTATCAGATCAAGGCTTTTCATTCTTCATTTTCGAAAATGGATCTTCGAAGTTCAAGCAGTGAATTCTCTCTATTCCTTTGATGAAATATTGACTTCAAGCATTCCTTAGATGCGGAAACGAGTCTAGAAACATAATTGAAGCAAGATATTTAAGTACTGAGATGCATATGCATGCAAGAAGACATGAGAGGAAGTTCAGGGAGAGAGAGGAGAGAATGAAATATCCTCCTTCCCCTTACCTACGCAAACGCGTGTGCTCAAGAGAGCTACTCTCTCTCTCTCTCTCTCTCTCTCTCTCTCTTTCAATGCACAAAGAGGCGCATTGAAGAGGGAAAAGTGGAGGATGAGAGGAAGAGAGGGAAAGAAAAATTACTGCCCCTCATGCACGCATGCACACGCATGCAAGAAGACAAGAGGAAATTCAAGGAGATAGGGGAGGATGGAATCTCATCCTTTCCCTTACGTGCGCACACTTGCTTGCGTGAGAGGGAGGGGAGAGAGAGAAAGTTTACTCTCCTCTCTCTTCTCTCTTTTCCTTCTTTCTTTTTATTTATTTATTTATTTACTTTTTAAAAAAATCATTTCTTAGTAGTTTTAACTTCTATAAATTCCCAAAAATATTTCAAAGAATAAATCTCACCTTCCTCATTGAAATAAATTTATTCATTAAAAGTCATAATAAAATGTATTCATATATATATTCATGTAAATAAAATATTTACTTTCATGTAAATAATAAAGACATATTTAATAGGAAATAAATAGAATTTTCAATTTTATAATTAGATAAATCTCAATAATTAGAGAAATTTCCTTTTTTATAATTAGAGAAGATCATCTTCTTGATGAATCAATGTCATTAAACACTCATAAAATGTTATCAATTCATAAAAATCAAGAATATCCTTTTAAATATAATATTGATCATTTTAATCATATTAAATCATGATACCATGCATTTATGATTAAAATTTTAAGGAGAAGTGCATAAAATGCATAAAATGCATAAAATGCATAAAATTGCAATTTATCAAAAGCTCCAAATCGTGCCACACGTCAAGTAAGAAGTCCACCAAGTGCATGCAACAACACTTAAGCACCACATGACACCCTTAGGAATGTGCATGTCTCCACATAAGCTTTATTTGCCACGTCAGTTCCCCATGTTAGCTGCCATTGGTGGGCCCCATTTTTTTCTAATTTTCATTGAAATATTTTAAAAAATTCCTATAAATTCCAACAACATAGAAAGTCCATATCCTTCAAAATAAAAATTCATTTAAGCCAGATTTTCTTCATTTAAATAAAAATTAAATAATTTTTCATTTTATTTCATTTAAGAAATAACAAGAGAATAAAATATTAACTAAAAAATTAACTTAATTTACTTGGAAAATTAAAATTAGATAATTTTCAAAGTTTATTTAAAAATAATTTCTCTTGTTTTGCATATAAATATTTAGAAATTCAAAATCTCCAGAAAATAAAACTAATACTAAAAGAATTTACATATTTAAAAAGTTGTACTTGTGATAATGCAAAATTAGCTTTAAAATCATGTATTTTGAAATTTAAAAATTGTTGGCATAGAATTTATGAAAATGTAATCAAATTAAGATAACATGTGATAATGTGCAATTTATACATGTAATTATGTGATTAGTAATGCAAATTTAGGCATAAAACATTTCATTCTTATGCATGTTATAATACTTTGAGTGCATATCTATCATTTCATGAAATTTTAAGTTAGAATCTCAAAATCTATTATTTTAGGGATAATTATGCGTAATGAAAAGAATATATTTTAGACTATGTTATTCTCATATATATTTGAGATTATAATTGGGTTTTAATGTTAAATAATAAGAGAAAATAATTTTTATATGCTCCTTTTTTAAGTTTTAATTTTCAAGAGAAATAAGTGTATTTTTTAAATGAAAATTTATTCTCTTGTTATTTATTAATTTCTCATCCAACAAAAAAATTTGGATTAATTTGGCGTTACATTTTGAAAGTTATGAATTTTTAATTTTTAGGGATTTCTTCAGAATTTTTCCAAATTTTTATGAACTCATTTTAGATTTATTTGGAATTTAAAATTAAAAATTTTGATTTTATTCCATGGGCTGACATGGCAGCTGACATGTCAGTTTACGTGGCGGGGAGTCACCACGTGACGACGTATGTGTGCGCATGGGTGGGCGTGTATGCGCATGTGTGCGTGTGTGCGTGCACATGTGTAATTAGTGGGTTAAGCATCCTTTTCATGATATAAGCTAAACCCATTAGATTGCTCTGATTTTTGTGACGTGGGATTACTTTTGTTTATTTTTATGTGCACGTGACGTGACAAAATATAAAGCGTGCGATTGCGTGAATCTAAATCCCAATCGTCGATCTTTCACTTAAGTGAGGGAGTACAAGGCCCATCTAATTGGGCGACGATTCGTTTTAAAATGATTTAATCACAGATGTTCATCTAAAGAGTTATAACGGCATAGATTAAATGCACCTGATGGACTTTGGTGGACACATGGTGACATCTCAGGCATCAATTCACGATTGGACGTACGAGATAGTGTGATGCTTCTTCTTCACGCGTGACATGGAAAAAATCTAAGTGTTGCATCTTTGATCGAACGGACGCGACTTAATGACAACGATTTGCATCCAAGCGTTTCATCTGATCCATTGATTAAAGATAAAGAGCCAAATCCAACGGTTACTCCCAATTTAGCCTATAAATGCACATGTTCTTTCGACGATATAAAAACATTGTTAGATGTTTCGAGCTATAGAACTATTTAGACATCTCAATCCTTGCATCTCTTGATTTATTCCTCTTGTAGACTCATTTCCGTGTCCATGGAGGGTCTTTGAAATCAAGATTTTGTCAAATGAATTAGGAGAAATCGCATCTTTAATGACGAATTTGGTTTTCAAAATTGCGGAATGAAAAGCCCTTGATCCGGAGATCAATTCGATCATTTCAAGCGCGAATTCGGGTTAGATTACGTGTTTCCTCCTAATCTTTTGTTATTTATTGTTATATTTTAATTTCAGATCATAGATTAAGTTAATTTTAGATTTAATTTTAGTTTTCTTTCTCTTCATGTTTGGAAATTCTACCTAATTTTTGCTCTTCGATTTCTCAACGAATCTTGATCCAAATCGAGTGATTTTTTATTTTTTGGATTCATCTTTGAGATCTCTTTCTGAAAATGACTAAAATCTCTAATTTCTCATCTCAATTCATTGTTCAATTTTGATCAAATTTGAAGAATACCTCAAAATTACCTCAATACTTCGTGGATTTGACCCTTATTCACCACTATACTCTTAAATTTTTTATTTTAATCTTAAATTGGTGAGTTTAGAAAATGTTTTGACATGAGTTTCGTGTGTATTCAACAATCGCAAAGATTTGTATCATCAATAAGCATAATAAATGTATGAATTATCCCTTCAAGTTCACTAATAATGATATATTTACAAGTATATATTACATGTTATCAAGATTACAGATACATGAATAAATGGCTCTATCTGATAAGAAAATTCTGAGAATATAGGTGAGAAATCATTCTGGAAATGGATACAATAGGATGGTGATGAGTGATATAATTTATACAACTAAACTATTCATCTACTGCTAATTGATATGGACTAAGTTTGGAAGGAATATAGAAATGAAAGTCACAAAGCTTGATTCTCTAACACAGAGAATAAGCAATTTGCTACCAACAACCAAGTGGTTCCTTTAGATCTTTTAGACGATACATATTCAATTTGAAACCTATAAAATCTTAAACAAAAATGGATACCTTCTTTTTTGTGTCTCACAAGGCCAACCATAGTTCAAGCAAAGAATAAGATGATTACTGTGATAAAAGAGATATGTATTATATAAGTATAGAAGTATAAGGTAGAGTTCTTTCTTGGTTTGCTCCACAATCTCCCCCTTTTTTATGAACAACATCATTGTTTTTATTCTATTAGCTGCTATTCTTCCAAATCTCTATCTAGGGAGATCCTATTCTTTAGGTTCCTTATTTTTGGGCTTTGGTTGAAATTTTTTTCATCATTAATTACTTGATTTCGTTTCTTGATGTTTGGAATAAGTCAAGGAAATGTTGAGAATGATACTTACTAATTTTTTAACCATCCGTAGATTCATTTTTCATCCTTGGCGTTGCCTCCTTGAATTAAACTCATCCATTAGCTTAATTGGCATCCATTTTGTTGGAATCCAGTGATCTCTTACAATGATAACAAAATTTTTGGCTAATATTGCTTTTTGATATTGAATTTCATTATGCTATCCTTTGATTTTTAATTTGTTGATAAAATTTCCATCAAACCTTTGAATGCCTTGGCTATTGAACTCATGCACAATACTGATGAATACCCTCTCTCATATAGTCATTTGTTTTGAGTTAAAGTTGAGTTTTTTGTTCAAAAATATGTCATAAACAATTGTGATTATCTATGCACTAAAATGTCTTGGTCTCACATGGATTAATCATGAAAGCAAGAAATTAAAAATTCAGGAATGTTGGCGATAGTCAAATTTAATCTTCTAGGGCTAATTTAAACTTCCATTACTAGCATTGCCAGCTGCTCCCACAAGGAAGAAATGAAAAAACTTTAAAAGAGTAAATCTGATTATTTGTATTTTTAATCCCTTGAATTGTGATGGAAAATGCTTTGTAATTAGAAGAATAGAGAGGTTTTACTCCAGTTGGTGATAATTTGCATAAGTGGGATGAGGTACTTGGGCCTAAAAATAAGACGCTATAACTTAAACAAGAAGATAAATTTCAGGTCGAAGAAAGAGATGATTAGCCCCACAAGGTACAAATAATAATGTTACTTTATTTCCTCTCAATATGTTGTGCTTTCTCTCTATGAGGTAACTAGAGCTTCCTCATGAGAAAAAAATTCAAGCCCACTTTGTTAAGATTTTGTAAATAGGCTTGAGCATCAAGATTTTTGTAATATATCATGTTTTTTATCGCCCTCTCCTCATTTTATTCTCATGTACATCATAAACTTGAAACAATATCAATAAAATCTTAGTGATAATATTTTAATCATTTTTAAACATACTTCATGCTCTTAAAATCTTATTTAATCAAACAATCTGATGTCCAATTGAGAACTAATTCATACTCATGGATGCTAAATTATCTTGTTATCAGTCATAAGTATATGTTAAAGGATAGAGTTATGAAATTTTAGAATGGCCTATAAGATGCGATGAACTCGATTTTGGTGTATCGATTTCATAAATTTTATTTATGTATTGTTTATTATTGTGCTAAAGTAAGGGTTGAATCCTTAGGGAACCTAGGTGATGAGATTAGATGCTTTGATTGGAAGATGGGAGTGTGGAATAAGATGTGGATGTAAAATTTAGCTCGTAAAGAGGGATGTGAAGTGGTGGTGCTACGGTTTTTCTTGACAAAATTAATAGGAGAACTAGAAATGAGCCAAGGCGAGGAGAAGGAGGTAGATGAAAATGAGGACGATTAAATGGAAAGGTGAGAAGGATGATTGACAGTAGTAAGAAACATATGTGTGGACGATGATATGTGAGATTTTGCAATGAGTAGATAATGGTAATACATAAAAAAATAAAAGAACTATGTTCTAAAATTTGTATGAAGATGATCACGTGAAAGAAACCGGTCTTTGTGCAAACCTTTGTCATGATGCTATTACTGGCTTGGTGATGTTAGATGACGAAGCGAATCCGTGAGGTCGTTGAAAATATACGGATAAGCGTTACAACAATTTCTAAACTCACCAATTTAGAGAAATAATCACGAATTAAATAATTCAGTGGTGAATAATGGTCGAATCAGCAGAGAATTAAGGTATGTTTGAAGAGCTCTTTGAAATCCTCAAATCAGATGATGAAATGAGGTGAGAAATTAGGGCTTTCAATATTTTGAGAAAGATAACTCGAAATTGAATCCACGTAATCAAAAATCACAGAATTTAGATTACGATTCGCGAAGAAATTGACAAGAAAATTAGGTAGAAATTTATGAACAAAAAGATAGCGAAAAACCAAAATTAAAATTGACATTAACTTAATCTACAGTTTGAAATTGAAATCTAATGTTATAGGAAGAAAGATTAGGACGAAAACACAATTTCTAACCCAAGATAGTGCTCGAATTGATTCAATGTCTCGCCGGATCAAAGGCTTTTCATTTCCTGAATTTAAAGACGATCATTGGCAATTAATAATCGATTTCTCCCTATTCTCTCAACAAAATCTCACTTTCAAACATTCCTTGAATGCGGAAATGAGTCTAGAAGCGAAGGGAAACAAGATATTCAAGGATGGTGGTGTCTAAACAATTGAATTACTCGAAAATATCCATGAATGCTTTACATCGTCAAAGGACATGCCAACTTATAGGGAGAATTGAGCATAACCATTAGATCGACATTTAATATTCGATCAACGGCTCTTATGAAATACATTTGATGCGAATCATTACGTTTAAATCACGTATGTTCAATCGAAGATGAACCACTAAGATTTCATCACGTCACACGTGAAGAAGAAACACCAAAAAACGCTCGCCGTCCAATCTTGATCTGACGCTCTGGATGCGCTTTCAAACAGTTCTAAGCTCAACCATTAAAACTCCTTAGATGAAAGGCTGAGATTAAACCATTTTAAAATGATTCGTCGATGAATTAGAGTGCGCCATGCTGGGATCTGAGGCTCGAAAAGCTCTCCAAATCTTCGTCCAAAATAATGATTGCAGCGGAAGGTGTTGAATCAAAACATTCAACAACGTGGAAGCACCAAGAATGGATGATGATATCATATCATCTAGTATGCAATAAAATTCATACTTACTTGGATCATTTGAAAGAGTTCTTCAACCGTTCAAGCGTCCGGCCTCTAGCGGTATCCACACAGTCTCCAGACGATCGGATCTCCTCTTGAACACTCGTCACCACGAGAGGAAGAGAAGAGGGAAGAGAAGTTCCACTAGGCTTGCATGGGCACCTCTATTATGGTCGTTCTCCCCCTATTTATAGACTTTGGGAATGTGAAATTTTCACAAAAACCCTTATTATTATGTCTATATCCACCGACGTCCATTGACCTTATGTGTGTGACCCTCTAGGTCCATATATCTCATAAGTTAATGACTCTATCAACCCAATAACACTTATTGGTCCTTATCAATTAACTATATCAATATATAGATTAATTGAATAAGGATCGATTTAACCCAATTGACAAGTTAAGTCGCCAGCCCGGTGGGTGCCAAGCTACACCACGTGCTCTAGGAGATATGGAGTATATTAGAACTCTTTCATGGAACCCTGCTGTCATTGGTTACCGTGTACGTATAATCTTTCATCCACACGAGACTCATGAATGACTTAGGGTATGGTTAATTGTCAAACCCTAATCCGTCACTCAATTTAGTACTGATGAGAGTAGGAAATTATTGAGAACAACTTCTCTAATATTTCCGCTACCTTGGCCAAGGATTTAACCGCATCTTATTCCTTGAGTCAATCTCCTCATATACCGAGGGTGGATGATCCCATCTTGACCACACAATCATCTTCGTGAACTTCATGTCGTATCCAATATATGACGTTTTAGATATCCCGTGACTAGGGATTTGTAAGTCTTAATCAAAATACGATCATCCATCCACAAGATGTCTTTGGTGTCTCAAGTCAAAGGACCACATACACAATCATGACATGAATCAACCTGATTGACAATTAGGTATATTACCATTCAGGGATTCATACAGATCAATTCCGTGAACTCTTTCTCCAAAGAGCACCCACTATCTATCCTTAGTGTCTCCACACCGTGGCTATAGGATTGGCCATACTCATCATATGAGATAGTGCTATTCTTTCCAGATAATTCGATGTCCTTCTCGAATATCCCACGAATAGGAATGTTTAGAACATATGTTTAAAGACTAGTGATCACTATATTATGATCTCATCATAATTCACTTAGCCATTACACATGCTCATGGACTTCATTGCAAACATCACACAAGAATGGCAATGAATAAATTTCATTTCAATGAACAAGATACATGAAAGTGTGATTGGCTTATAGGCCACATAATATCCATCACGCCACGTACCCCTCACTTAAGTGGCGATCAACGATCGCTATTAAATCGCGTAATCAAAGGCTCCACATGACGCCACGCCACCTACGCATATAAAAATAGAAACATAGTCCCACATGATGAAAAATCAAAAGATTTGATGTGTATATGATAATATGCAATTTATGCATGTAATTATATGATTATTAATACAAATTAATGCATAAACATTCCATTCTGATGCATGTTATCATACTTTGAGTGCATTTCTATCATTTCATACAATTTTAAGTTATAATATCAAAATGCACTATTTTAGGGATAATTGTGCATAATTAAGAATATATTTTTAGAATAGATTATTCTCATATAAATTTGAGATTATAATTAGGTTTTAATGATTAAATAATAAGAGAAAACATTTATATTCACTCATTTATTTTTCTAAGATTTGTTTTTTAATAAGAAATGAGTGTATTTT
>JAHCZF010001708.1:0-13122 GCA_024174645.1 Lemna minuta
TAAATCATTTCTCATTAAACATTTTAAATCATAAATTCATCATAAAAATCATCCTTCCAAACATTTACTAGAAGTCAAAACTCATTCAATAACGGAGATTAACTTCTATTAATTTAGATTAATCATCTATTAAACATGAAATTATCCCTAATTTATGCATAAATATCAACTTTAGCGAAATGACATGCCAATGGAGAAAATTCCTAAAAAGTATGATAACATGCATCATATTCACATAAAATAAGCATGAATATGAGTTAATTAGGGGAAGAATTCAAGTTATAAATGCATGTTATCATGGAGTGGGGAGGTTGGTCGTGCGACGGTGAGGGGAGGGGCTCAACGTGGAGGGAAGAAGGGCAAAGTCGGGAAAATGGTGGCGCGATGGGGTTGAGCGGAGGTGAGCGCGGGGAGGAGGTAGAGGGATTTTCGGGAAGGGGAAATTGGAAATCGGGGTCGCGCAATAGAGAGGTTGGTCGGGAAGATGGGAAATGGCAGGTTGATGGAGCGCGCGCGGAGAGGAGGAGCTGCTGTGGGCTGGAATCGGTTTAGGACGGGATTTCGGGCAGCCGGTAGGGAGCAGGGTTTGGCCGTGAAACCGAAAACGGGGAGGAAGGGAGGGAGAGGAGTCTCCGGAGAAGGTGGACGGTGAGCAGGGAGGATCGTGGAGGATGTGGATCTGCCGTTGGGCGTTCGTGGAGGGGGAGCAGGAGGTGTGCACGGGGAAGAAGATGACCGGGGAAGGTGGAGGTGGAGGGGATGGCAGCGCGGCGGTCTAGCGGCGGCGGCGGCGGCCTGAGGTGGTGGCGGCGGCGGCTTGAGGACGGCGGCGTTTGCGAAGATGTGGAGATGAACCAGTGGCCGGGGCAAGGAGTGGCGGCGGCGGCACGGAGGCGTGCGGCGGCGGCGGCACGGAGGCGTGCGGCGGCGGCGGGACGGAGGCGTGCGGCGGCGGCGGCGACGACGGCGGTTGGACTCCTTCCCCGGCCTTCCTTGAGCAGCCACTTGAGAGGGAGAGCACTCCTTTCTTTCTTCAAATGACGGCTAGGGTTTGTGGGGGGGGGGTCCCTTCCCCTCTTATAGAGCCCATAATGTGCCGAGAGGGGAAAGGGCCCACTTGAGGCCCACAACCCACACCTAACATGCTCATAGAAAGAAATAAGGTTCACAAAGAAGGATGGGCTTCACGAATGGGATCCCGAGAAGGGAAGAACCCACCCGGAAGCCTAAAAGGGGGGAGAAGAGATAAACGAGGACCCGCTTAAACACGTGCGGGTCAAAAGTTCATAATAAAGAAATAAAGAAATAAAGATAAGCGGATAGATCCGCGCGCATAAAGAGCTCCTCCGGGCGCCGTGATATCGTGTCTTGGTGGCGAGCGAGGGGTCGTACGCCACCAATCCTCCCGGGGTCGGAAGAACTCGACTCCGTCGAGTTGGCAAGAGAAGACGGCAGGGGCTCCAATGATCTGATCGTAGTCGCTCTAGGTCCACCTCCGAGATGTATACGTCGTCCTCCGGTGGTCGGCCTAGCCAGTGCACAAAGAATCTCCACGAAAGTCCGTCCCCTGAGAAGTCAATTACCTCCCGAAAAAAATCTCCTCGACTCGCTCGTGCCGATCGGAGTGGTAATGCGGGGAAAGTGGACTTCCGGGCAAACTCTCTCTCAAAGAATGGGCGGTAGGTGAAGGCTTAACGTCGAGATGAAAGAGGTAGAGCTGGGTGCGACGTCGGATCCATCACATGGAATGTGGAGCTATTCCCCCACGAAGGAGGGATGTCGACGACATAGGCGATCCCGCCTATCAGGAAAGGACTCGAGACGTGCGGTGCTAAGAGCAGGAGGCATAACGCTCGGGCCTCGGCCTAACCATAACCTGGTCTCCCACAGGAAGACCGGGGTCGACAGGTGCAAATCGGCAACCCTGCTTGTACGATGCATGCGACTCAATACTCTATCATGAATGTCCCGATTCAGCGACTAACATGCTTTGGGCAAATGCGACTATGACCCTAGAAACTCTAACATGAGGGTCGAGGGGAACTATGTCTAAGGGCCTGTGGGGTGCTAAGCCATGTGCAATCTCGACGGGGCTCACGCCAGAGGTATGGTCGGAAGAGGGGTGGTAAGTGCACTCAGCGCGTGGTAGGGTCACGTCCCAAATGGTCAAACTCTCGTGGGCCAGTGACCGAAGTCGTTTCCTCACGCTATGATCGATGACGTCGATCCGTGCGTCAATCTGGGGATGATAACCGCTAGAGAATGTGAGCTTAGTCCCAAGTAAGCTCGCAAAAGTCCTCCAGACGTGACTAGTGAACCGCAGGTCACGGTCTGAAATAATGGACATGGATAGTCCATGTAGGCGCATAAGTGATGGTGCACCTACCGAAGATGCGTCGTCCGTCAAATGATGGCTGACGGGCAACTGGGGTGGTAGGGTCACATCCACTAGTGATCTCGGAATAGCAACGCTGATCATGTCCCTCATCGGTGTGCTCGTCAGGGTGCTGATAACATGCAATCTTAACATGATAAAACATGATTATTAATGCAATTTAAGGCATAAAACATTACATTTATGTGCATGTTATCATACTTTGAGTGCATTTCTATCATTCTATGCATATTTATGTCATAATCTCAAAATACACTAAATTAGGGTTAATTATGATGAATTAACGATAAAGAATTTTATAACCCATCTTTACTTGAGATTATGAATGGTTTTTAAAGTTAAATAATAAGAGAAATCATTTTTATGAACATTCATTTAATTTTCTAAAGTTAAAAATCTTTTTAAAAAAATGAATGTATTTTTTTGAAATATAAATTAAAACTCTTGTTATTTAAATATTTTTGAATTTTTAGAATGATAGATAATTAAATTTCAGATCCAATGAAAGAAATTTGGATTAATTTGGAGTTGTATTTTTAAAAAGATATAATTTTTAGAATTTTTCAGGGATTTTTACGTATTTTTCTGAATTTTCTACGATTTTTATTTTCGATTTTTTTAATAAAAATATAAATATTAAAAAAACGAGGCGCGGGGCCGCGTGGATGCGGCGTGGCACGCAAGGCCACGTGGCAGCGCCACGTGGACCCGCGCAACGCCTACGTGGCGTGAATATATCTTATATATATTATTATTATTACATATAGTAGTAAAAGGGGTCTTCAGCCTCGCCTAGTGGGGGAGGGTATTAACCCTCTTATATGTCGGGTATTATATACCCGGCCTGTTCTTTTATTTTTCTCAGTGTGGGACTAAATCCCACACGCTACCTGCTTTCGGGCGACGTGGCGCGAGGAGGGACGTCGGATCGCGCGGCCGATCGATCGACGAGCGTCGATCGCATGGGCACGGACCCGCGTCGTGATCAAGAACACGTGGGATTTAAAATCATTATAACGGTCGAGATTACTGCGACGTGGCGGCATCGAGACGCGTCAATCACGTGGCGCGCGGACCACCAATCACGATCAAACCCACGTGTGATTTAAATGTGGATTATAACGGTCCGAGATTAAATCATGCGTTATTCATACGGGCCGTTAGATCGCGATCCAAGGGGCACAAATCAAAGCGTTTTTAAAAACGCATATCATCGATCAATGCGGAGCGTCCACGAGAAGATCAGCGGCCACGACTTATCCTTACCGTTTCGACTTGATGCGTTTAATCTCGGCCGTTGATGTGGATTAAACGCATCAATCGGACGGTTACGCTTTTTCGCCCCTATAAATCGACGAGTTCTTCGTCGTCCTATGTATTCGAGTGAGATTTCAATGAAATTGACTGTCTAGACACCTCTCTCACTCGTTTCTCTCGAGTTCTTCCTCCTCCTCTCTCAATTCCGCATCCATGGAGGGGTAGAAGTCGAGATTTGGTGGAAAATCGAGGGAGAAATCGACGCTTGAAGCTCGGCGTGACGATCTTGACGATTTCGGTGATTAATCGGCTTAATCACCTCGTTTCGATCGCTAAACGGGTTTAGTGGAAGTGGTTTTACCTCAATTATCCTCCTATTATCTTTAATTTTCGTTTAGATTAGGTTTTAGATTTCAATTTCATAGAATTTCATCCAAAATCACGATTTTTAACGTCCGAAAATTTCTCTCCACTTCAAATTTCGATTTCTCCGCGAAATTAAGTCCAAATTCATCGATTCTTGATTCCGTGGAATCGATTTGAAGTCTTCTTTCTAAAAATACCATTTTCCCTAATTTCTCACCTCAATTCATCGTCCAATTTGACCAAATTCTAAAAGATATCTCGAAAATACCTAAATTCCCTGTGGATTCGACCCGTATTTACCATTATACCCCTCAATTCTCTCTTAATTCCCCAAATTGGTAAGTTCGGTATTATTTTTGACACGAGACCGTGTGAAATCGACGACCTCGCGGTCTCGTCTCGTCAAATGGCGCCGTTGCCGGGGAATTTAAGGCATATTTTTGAGATAATTCGTCAATTTTGACTTGGTCAACATCGGATTCTTCTTTTATTTTTTGAATTTAACTCGCATCGATCATAATTTGAGTGATCCGAAGTGAGATCTATCTTCGTGATCCTTAATTCGACGAGAATAAGTGAATTCGACCCCTTCTCTACGGACTACGGGCGATCATTTTTTTCAAAATCGGGTTAAGAAATTATAAACACTCGCGGATACCGACACCCAGGTATGATCTTTGCCATTATTTGATAGATTAGTAGTATATAATTATTTTCATGAAATGTCATTCATTTAGAAAACATGTTTAATGCCTTCCGAAGATGAAATCTATCTTAAATGATCCTCAACTCGATGCCATCTTGAGTAATTTTCCCTCTTCTAAGGATTACGGTCTATTGCTCACATGTATCGTTTTGAGAGGGCCAAGCTCTCACGGAATTACGCATGACTTGTTTTTCTAAATCTTTGTTGAAATTTTTATTAAAATTCACGATTCTATACGAAAAAGCCTGTTGTACTAGGGTTATTAGAGTTTCTCGTCGTCCTAGGCCGCATCGAAGCCATGCTCTGCGTAGACTTAGGCCATGATAGATTCGAAATGATCTGAATTTCAACCGCTCTATCGATAGAAAATTTTTCTAGAAAACAAAATATATTTATATCTCTATATTTATATCTATAGTATAATATATCTATAATATATTATCTCCACTAATTTGTGATTACATGAATCTAATCTGATGATATGATTTGAATTTCATGCATAAAATCAAAATTTCACTTTCAAATCATAGAGTATAATGATTTATTATTCATAGCAAGGATAATTATGGTTTGAATCTTGAGGAATTTTCTTATCATGCATCAAGTTTTATTTCAAAATAATCGCATCAATTTTTGGAGAATATGAGCTTAAACGAGTCTGGCTGAAGACGATAAACTTAGCGTTTATTGGGAGGCAGCCCAAAGTTATCATTTTTGTGTTTTTCCTTTAGTTTTTTTTTAGAATGAATACATTGGCGAAGAACTATATTATGAAGGGCGCGCACGCACGAGAAATCCCGTGAACAAGCATCAAAAAGCCCAAATGAGTTTTTCTAAACCCTTTTTCTCCTTACCACATTTTATCATCTTTTTTTCATGCCATGATCATTATTATTGCTATCTTTCATCATGAGCATAGTAATTTCATTGAGGACAATGAAGAGTTTAAGTTGGGGGGTGAGGACTTAGAAAAAAATTCAACAATTTTTTTCAAAAAAATTTTTAAAAAAATCTAAATTCTAAAAAAACTCCTATTTTTCCAAATTTTTTTACCACTCTTCTCCACCTTAGAAGTCTTGAAAGCTTGAGATCTTATCTACTAGAGATGTAGAAATGAGGGCCTAATAGCCCATATGATTACATTTTTGAGTAATAAAACCAAGTGATCTAGATAAACCATGGGAATATTCGTAATGGTTGACTTCTTTGGGGTTGGGTATCTAACAAGGCACCGAGGAAAAAAATGAGTAATCAGAAGGTTGAAGTGCTATGGATTTGAAATGGAGAGATTTTTGAGTGAAGTTCAAGCAAAATTCTTATCCCCTACCTTACATCAGCCGAACCTGCTTAGTGTGGGAATTCCTCGATACCGAACTTTCCCTTAAAAAGAGTGCAATGATCCATCATTTTTTTTGAAATACCTATCTTTTCCTTATAGGCATTTAGTTTATCTCTTCCAAATCAGTCAAGTAGTTACACCACTTTGTTTTAAACCTCACTTATGATAATCACACTCCCAAGTGACTCACACATCCATCACATCTCCTCCACATTCCTCTCACATGTACACATTCCTTCAAACATTACAAACTCTCTTCAAACCTCCACGAAACAACTCCTCCATATCCTTATTTCATGTAAAATCTTTTGAAATTTTGAAGTATGTTACAAAAGCAAAACAAAAGAGAAAAAGAAAAAGGCAAGGAAAAAGGAAGGAGAAAAAGAAAGAAAAAGAGAGAAATAAAAGAAGTGAGGTGCATCCTCGGGTGCGCGAGTGTAGTCTCGCGCACGCGGATAGTCGCGATGATAATCATCACGATCTGGCGACTGACGAGCAACTCGCCGATCGAGATCGTCTCGTTGGGCAGGGTGATAACATGCATTTATAACTTGAATTCTTATCTTAATTAACTCATATTCATGCTTATTTTATGTGAATATGATGCATGTTATCATACTTTTTAGGAATTTTCTCCATTGACATGTCATTTCACTAAAGTTGATATTTATGCATAAATTAGGGATAATTTCATGCTTAATAGATGATTAATATTTTGTTTAAATTAATAGAAGTTAATCTCTGTTATGGAATGAGTTTTGACTTTAGTAAATGTTTGGAAGGATGATTTTAGGATGAATTTATGATTTAAAATGTTTAATGAGAAATGATTTAAGTAAATTATAAGTCATCTTGATTTCTTCTTTCTAAATATGTTTTAAATGGCATAATATTAAAAAGGAAAGAATTTATGATCCAATGGAGAAAATTTCAATTAAAAAGGAGTTGTATTTTGAGAAATATGAATTTCTGAAGTTTTATGTATTTTTTTGAATTTTATTTGATTTTTATTAGGGTTTTCTATTAACAAAATCGCGAAAAAAGGGGGTTTTATTACCTGTAGGTGCTGACGTGGCAAGGCGGCGGCTGACGTGGCCCGCGGGACCAACCAAGGGTGCGACGCGGCACTAAGGCCACGTGGCAGAGCCTGGGCGGCCCACGCGTGGCGCAGGTGGCGCTGACGCGTGGCAGGAGGCCATGCAGGGCGGGCGCAGCCAAGTGGCAGAGAGGCCACTCAGCCACGTGGGCGCCCGTGTGGGGCGCCACGTGCAGGTTCGGTAAGAGAGAGGACGCTGACAATTAATAGGGGAGTTCACTTCCCTATTTATACGCGCCATCGGGTTTTCTTTTCTCCGTGTGGGACTATGTTCCCACACGGTTTCTTACCTGCAGGACGCGTGGCGACACAATAGGCGTCGAATCCAGCCGGCTCGGATCGCAGGGCGTCGATCGCGTGGACCCGAGTCCACGCGATCGTCAGATCAAGCACGTGCTACAAATGGGGAGTAAGTGGATCAGATCGGAGCGCGTACCTGACGCCACGTGGCGACGCGAGGAGCGTCGGATTGTCATCAAAAAGAGAGGCCGATTGAGCGTGATCTAACCGTCCATTCTCCTGACGCTTCATCGGACGGCTGATCTACATCGCGATCGCGGCGCACGGGATCAGTTAATCGCGAGCGTCCATCCAGCTGTTTTGTCATCGGACGGCGCGGAGGGCTAGTGGATGAACTCCACGATCGCGGTTCGATCGGACCGCGATCGCGGCGCGATCGAGCCGCGATCGGGGAGCTTCAGCGGCAGAATCGCCTCCAGACGATCGGACCCCGACCGACGAGCGACCAAGACGACGATTGTGGTCCGATCGCGGCGCGATCGTGGCCCGATCGTGGCCCGATCGTGCCGAAATTCGTGGCCTTTTCGAAGCGAAATTCAAGCTCCTTCTCCGCGGATTTGAAGCCACAAAGCCATGCAATAGAAACCGCCTCCACGACACTTGAAAACCGCCCCCACGAACGCGTCAATTGCCCATGATCCTCGGGCCAATTTCCCTCTTTAAAAGCGATGTAGTTCTTCATTATTCTTCAACTTCTGATCGATTCGTGAAGGAATTAAGCGAATTTCGAGGAAGATCTTTAGTTCATCGTGATCCCCCTGCGTTTATACTCAATTCCGAAGGGATTGGAGCGGGATTGATCACGAATTCCTCCTTGATTTCATCGAATTTTCCCCTTGAATTCCGAAAATCCGTGAGAAAGGATCCGAGCAAATTCACTCCAATTCGCACAAATTGGATTTTAATTCTCGTGGAAATCGGGTTATTAGTGAGATTCAATCGATTATCAAGAGGTAATTTGAGTTTTTCTTAGATTTAGAAGTTTAATTTTGCAAATTAGTTCATAGTGTTCTTCATTTTCCCCAAATTTCGGTTTGAAATTTCACTGATTTTAAAAATAGGATATCTCTCTGACTATAATTCCAAATCAGTTGATTTTGGTTTCATTGGATTCCTCTTTTCATCAGCTTTCCGTGGATAGCAAATTTATCAAATTCCGAGTTCATTTGACCCTCCAATTTAACGTTTCACCAAGGACTGTTCATCTTTCATCAAAAGTCAAACGTTGACTTTCGGGGTCAATTACTTTTGATTGACAAATTAGAATTTGATAATTTTGGTCTTTTTGGATTCCTCTGGTTCTTAGATTTCCATTGACATATAAATTGCAAGATTTGGATTTCATTTGGTCATTCAATTTGAAGATTTCCTCTGAGGTGTTAATTTCGGGGATTTTCTGATCATTAATTTTCAATAATTCATAATAAATCCATTTCTTATCCAAAAATTACAAAATATATATCAATAAATTCCATTTTCTCTCTAGTTTCCAAATATTAAATTTTGGTAATCTACTGACTCTGTTTGATTCTCTGATTTTGCAGAACACCTACTGTTGGTCAAAGTTAATGCTTTGACTTTGACTTTTGACTTTTCTCTGTCAAATCCGAGATTTCAATTCTTAAAACTTCTTATTTACCTTATTTATATCATTTCCATTTCTTACATCTTATTTTCTCTTATTTAAAATTCCTTTCAAACGTAAGTTTGACGAAGTCAACTCTGCGATTAAAGTCAACTCTGCTCTCTGTGGATCGATGACGGGACGAGACCGCGAGGTCGTCGATTTCACACGGTCTCGTGTCAAAAATAATACCGAACTTACCAATTTGGGGAATTAAGAGATAATTGAGGAGTATAATGGTAAATACGGGTCGAATCCACAGGGAATTTAGGTATTTTCGAGATATCTTTTAGAATTTGGTCAAATTGGACGATGAATTGAGGTGAGAAATTAGGGAAAATGGTGTTTTTAGAAAGATAACTTCAAAAGGAATCCACGGAATCAAGAATCATCGAATTTGGACTTGATTTCGCGGAGAAATCGCAAATTGAAGTGGAGAGAAATTTCGGGCGATTGAAATCGTGATTTTGAATAAAATTTTATGAAATTGAAATCTAAAACCTAATCTAAATGAAAATTAAAGGTAATAGGAAGATAATTAAGGTAAAACCTCTTCCACTAAACCCGTTTAGCGATCAAAACGAGGTGATTAAGCCGATTAATCACCGAAAACGTCAAGATCGTCACGCCGAGCTTCAAGCGTCGATTTCTTCCTCAATTTTCAACCAAATCTCGATTTCAACCCCTTCATGGATGCGGAAATGAAAGAGGAAGAGGAAAGAATCAAGAGAAACGAGTGGATCGGTGTCTAGACAAGTCAATTTGATTGAAATCCAACTCGAATGCATACATCGACGAAGAACAAGGCTATTTAGCTAAATTTGGGGCGTAACCGTCCGATCGTTTCGATCGACGAGTTACGATGAAACGGTCCCATCGTGGACCGCTTTGATTAAGTCCTAGCCGTCCGATCTGGATCGACGGCTCCGATCTTCCGCTTGGATTAGCGTTATAAAAACGCTTTGATCTCGCTCCTTGGATCACGATCCGACGGCTGAGATGCGATCCGCGCCCGACGCATCTCGGCCGTTATAATCTTTAAAACGCCACGTGCGTTATTGATCATCAGTAGTCCAGAGTGCATGCGATCGAGCGCAGCGTCGATCGATCGCCGCTTTGATCCGTCGCCCCTCGTCGCGCCACGCTCGCCAACATCAGGGCCGTTATAACTCGCCCAATCAAGCACGTGCTGATTTGATCGATCCGGTGGTCCGGTGCTCACGCGATCGACGCGTGAGATCGACGCGCGCCGGCGATCCGACGATCCTCCTCACGCCCACGCCACCTGAAATAAGTAAATAAGGTGTGGGTTAGTCCCACACGGAAGATAGTTTAGGAAACAGATCGTTTAAAAACACCCCGACGGTTTCTAAAAGGTATGACCCTTCCCACTATAGGGAAGGACAAAGACCTCTTTTACCTATATGTAAAATAGAAATATATAATATATAAAAGCGCCACGTAGGCGCTGCGCGGGTCCGCGTGGCGCTGCCACGTGGCCTTGCGTGCCACGTCGCATCCACGCGGGTCCCGCGCCCATTTTGCCCATTTTTTTATTTATTTCTTATTATTTTTTAATGTTTTAAATAGAAAATAAAATCATAAAAATCCGGAAAAAATACAGAAAAATCCCTAAAAATTGTAAAAATCATATCTTTTAAAATACAACTCCAAATTAATCCAAATTTCTTTCATTTGATCTGAAATTTAATTATCTATCATTCTAAAAATTCAAAATATTTAAATAACAAGAGTTTTAATTTATATTTCAAAAATACACTCATTTCCTTAAGATTTTAAGTTTAGAAATTTAAATGAATGTTTATAAAAATAATTTCTCTTATTATTTAACTTTAAAAATCACTTATAATCTCAAGTAAAGATAGGTTATAAAATCATTTATCCTTAATTTATCATAATTAACCCTAATTTAGTGTATTTTGAGATTATAACATAAATTTGCATGAAATGATAGAAATGCACTCAAAGTATGATAACATGCACATAAATGTAATGTTTTATGCCTTAAATTGCATTAATAATCATGTTTTATCATGTTAAGATTGCATGTTATCAATCGACCCGATACTTACCCAATACTTGATTATTATATCTTGTCTTTGTGAGTTCGGTTTTACAAATTTTGTTTGACCATCGTCTTTGTGTTTTAACGACGCACGAAAACGACACGTCACAGGGTCACCTCTATATCTAGAGTAGTGTCGCTGATCCTGACCCTGTTCATGATCGTGGTGTCGATGGTCATCATAGCGCGGTCGTGGCAGTGGCGGATGGGGTGGGTCGTCCAAATGAGCTCGATAGGCTGTTCCGCGGCGGTCATATGTATCATGGGGCTGACGACTGTCCACTCGGTCGAGTCCATCGTCATGGCGTGGGGCGCCTCGACGACTAGGCTCATCCTTATAATAGTAGTAGTCAGGGTAGCGGTGATCGTAACGATCACTACCGGAGTTCACGGGCCGCCTGGGCTCGTGAAACTCTAGAGGGCCCTGACTAACAGGCTGTGTGGTGAGCCGTGCGGATAGTGGTGGCAGCGACGAACGGGGTCGATCATCCAAATGAGTTGGGCAGGCCTGTATGTGGCAACCATAAGCATCCGAGGGCCAACGATGGTACGCTCGGTCGCCACCATCGTCGTGACGTAGGTCGCCTTGACGACTAGGATCATCCCGACAATCATAGTAGTTGGGGTAGTGGTGATCGTAATGATCACGATATGGGCTCACGGACCGTCGGGGCTCGTGAAACCGCGGGGGAGGTGGCTCCGGGGCATCGCGCAAGTGCCGTGAAAATGGGGATCCTCCTCTAGCTCTGGCAGAGCGTGTCTCGAATGCCATGATGATAACCTAGGGGTGCCTATATGATGCAATGACCTAGGTATGATGTCCTAACTACGCTACGGAGGCTCAGGTGAGCGTCCTCAAGGACCGGATTGGGCAAGAACCCAACGACCGCTCTGATACCAATTTGATGCAGGACGCGGTGGCGATGACCCTCGTGCCTGATCAATGAAGCTGAGGCTGACTGGAGATAGGCATGTCAAACCTAACCTATGGGTAGGCGAGTCCTAGACCCTACGTACGATGTCTAACCTAACCTAAGTGCAGGCAGGCGTGCCGATCGGCGAAGTCGACTCCGGGGAGCAGGAGGTGTGCACGGGGAAGAAGATGACCGGGGAAAAAGGAGGTGGAGGGGATGACAGCGCGGCGGTCCGGCGGCGGCGGCCTGAGGTGGCGGCGGCGGCGACGGCTTGAGGACGGCGGCGTTTGCGAAGATGTGGAGATGAACCAGTGGCCGGGGCAAGGAGTGGCGGCGGTCGTCGCGGCGGCGGCGGCACGGAGGCGTGCGGCGGCGGCACAAAGGCGTGCGGCGGCGGCGCGATGGCGGTTGGACTCCTTCCCGGCCTTCCTTGAGCAGCCACTTGAGAGGGAGAGCACTCCTTTCTTTCTTCAAATGACGGCTAGGGTTTGTGTCCCTTCCTCTCTATAGAGCCCATAATGGGCCGAGAGGGGAAAGGGCCCACTTGAGAGCCCACAACCCACACCTAACATGCTCATAGAAAGAAATAAGGTTCATAAAGAAGGATGGGCTTCACGAATGGGATCCCGAGAAGGGAAGAACCCACCCGGAAGCCTAAAAGGGGGAGAAGAGATAAACGAGGACCCGCTTAAACACGTGCGGGTCAAAAGTTCATAATAAAGAAATAAAGAAATAAAGATAAGCGGATAGATCCGCGCGCGCAAAAGGGCTCCTCCGGCGCCGTGATATCGTGTCTTGGTGGCAACGGGGGTCGTACGCCACCAAAAATGAAGAACACTAAGAACTAATTTACAAAATTAAACTTCTAAATCTAATAAAAACTTAAATTACCTCCTGGTAATCGATTGAATCTCACTATTAACCCGATTGCCGCAAGAATGGGGCTTCAATTCTCGTGGATTGAAGCGAATTTGCTCGGAGTCTTTCTTGTGGACGTTCGGAATTCAAGGGGAAAATTCGATGAAATCAAAGAGGAAAA